>OX578145.1:47109029-47276529 GCA_951213105.1 Amaurobius ferox
AACACCTAAAACGTGATCTGCCGACATGATTTTTCCCCTCTAAGAACCCATGTCGATGCATCGAAAAGTGATTTAAGTCCTCATTTTTGTCTGTTCATATTTCTGAGACTTTATAATATTATTGATATAAAAATTATATTAAATATAAATTACAGGATAAAACAATTATTAATAGTTTCTCACAAATATATTTCCTAGCATTGAATTGATTATAGAAAAGCAATGCATATAAACAGGGATTGAAAACATTTATTTCTCTTTCATTTAAAACCATCCTTTATAAACTAAATCTTTTGACATTACAAAATATCAGTTCTATTGAATGTAGCAATATCTAAATATTGCCTTTGGATATTTGATAGTCGCATTATAATAACATATATCATTCTTTATCGTTCTGAAATCTATAATTTTTATTTGCTTTTGCAGTCGAAAAAGTAACATAATCAAAAGTGATGAATATATTTTCAGATAGTTTTCTCTTTTTGCTATATTGCTGATATTTTTGCCTTTTATTGAGTTGTATTTTACATGTAAATTTACTTATTTTATTGAATTTATCTCCTTGGGTGACGTTATATTGCCCTCTTTTATGTCATTTGTCAGTGCTACTTTCTTTCTTCGTAACATTTATATGCTGATTTGAATTGTTTTCAGTGTTTTAAAACAACGATAAGCATTAATTTGTTTTGGAAGTTTAAGTAAAATGAAAATGTTTCTTTTTAGAAGATTGTAAATCTCATATCTCAAAAGCTAAAAGTGCTAGCTATGAACAAAAATTTGTAGCTCTTTGATAGACCTACATATATATATAATTGAATTTTGGATCGAGAAAACAGGTTTCGAAGTGTGGTGGTTGTAGATTTTAAATATAAGTATTTTTAGCATGGATTTTCTAATGAGTAGGAAAGTTGTAATATTTAAAATGTCACGAGTACTGAAGCTATATAAATTTCGGTAAAATATTGGTGCACAAACAAGAGCTATTTTGCTTTGTTTTAAAAAATTATGAAGTTAATTGAACTTAGGTATTCTAAAAATGCTTAATGATTATTAGGGTTTCAACAAAATAGATAGAAATGTACGTATTCAAGTATGTATTTATGTGCCACTATGCACGTTTATAGACTAACTTGAATCTACAAATTACTCGCTATAAACTATTAACGAATGATTTGTAGCGCTTTGGAGGCCTGTAAACGAAACAAATGAGTCTGAAAAAACGAATAAGAGTATTTATTGAATTTTATGTTCATTATTTTACAAAATATTATTCAAACGTTTGGGACCCCAACTGGACTAGAGCCTCCGCCGATATTTTTTTTCCATTTTTAATATTACTTCTTTTGAAATGTGAGTAGTAAATTTTCAGGAATTAATAGTAAGATTTTAAAGATAAGTGAATGGAAATTAAATTTTTAACTTCAAATTTGTACAAAAATATTTTTCATATCTCGTATAAAACAATTAGCGCTATTTACAAAATTCTGGCTTATAGGGCTCTTTGAAATACATATTTAGCTGTAGTTTGAAGAGTAAATAGAGATCCTGTCCTCATAAATTGTATTAGAAGAAATATTTTCCAGATGGGTATCTATTTGGCCTTTTTTAGTATGTTATTTTCAACGGTACGGAGTTAAAAATTCTGTAAAAAATAAAATATCGTGTCTCTTTAATAAAAATATCTCTTTAAGGAAATTATCATGTCGCGACACTCGAGCTATACAACAGACACATTTAGTTTCAGTTTTAAAAACTGGAGATCTCAGTAATAAAATTCAGGTGTGATTTAAGCGTTTAAATGTGGTTTCCTTGTCGTCATTTTTCCGATTTTTTTAATTTGTCAAACTTTTAGAAATCTGTAGAAAAATAAAATTATCGACTTTTTTAGAAAATTCTGACTGTTCATCTCTTTTGAAATACCATTAGCTGCTATTTAAAAAAAATCGCGATCACAGATAGAAAATTAAGGAAAATGATACATTTTAAGACAGTGGCGATTTTTATCCGCTTTTTAGCGCCTTTGCGAACATATTTAAAAATTTACTATTTTTTAAAAGCCGTTATTATTCATAACAGCTCATTTGCTTGATAGGAATTTATGAAACAGTTTGATATTCAAAGCAAAAATTCTTATTTTTAATTTTATAGAATATTCTATAAAAATATTTCTGGATTTTAACCCATTCAAAATTTTTGTGTAAATACTTGATCCGAGCGTAGCGCACGTTATTAGATGCCAACCGATTTTGTTGATGCATCCTATTAATGCATAACATTCAGATATTTTTCTTCTCAGTAAAGTAAAATCCTATGTTCATAGGGCATCGACCACTGCTAATATTCTTTATTACAAGATCCCCACACAATATAGGACGGTCACCAGCATTTCTATTTTCTCAGTCATTTGCAACTCTACCATTCAGCAGTAAACATCTACGGATTTGAATGTTAATGGACATTTTTTTTCAATAACGCATTATTAAAATATTGGTTATTCAGTATTTGTTTTCGTTGCCATTAATATACGGATTTTATTTGTTGTTGTATTATTTTTATTTATTCTTCTTCTGAAAACAAGTTTTTGTTCTTTCGTAATAAAGGGTGTATTTTATGTTTCCTATACATAAAAACAACGTGAATGGAAATATGTCAAATTTATATATAAATAAACAAGGAACTAAATAAAAAAAAGCCTTGAATGTTAAAATTAAATTAAGAAGCATTATGAATAAAAAAATTCTGATGTGGGCAACACATAACTTTCCTTATATATTGAAATGAATTTACTACTTTTACAGTAAAATAAATAGGTTTTTCTTCTAGTAGATACTAATATCCTTTCCAAGATATTGAATTTTCGACAATTAGTCGTCATTTTCATTGATTTATCGTCATTTTTATCCATTTGGCGAGATTTTCGTTAATTTGGCAACATTTCAAAAAGTCGCCAAGTTGGCGACATTCCGCCAATTTCGTAGCCAAAATCTCGCCAAGCGTTATGGACGAAGAAATAAGTTATTCTTACAGCAGATAAATTGGCGTTCAAATGCAAATGTATTACTCAAAGTATCTTTTTTCATGAATGGAACGAGCTAGATCCACGAGAATGATGTCACCCAATTTACCGCATGATATTATATATGAAAAGTGAACATATTTCTCAATAGGAAATATTTTTTTTCTATTTTATATGACTTTTAGATAATTTTTTTGAAAAATGTGCAATATCTCGAGAACGGTTCATGTTAGTGTTCTAAAATTTATGTCAATCGTTTTTTAATGAAAAATTACATAAGATATGTCTATTTACGTAACTTTATTGTTGGTTTTGATTTTTTGACGATTTTTTCAAATTTTCATTCGAAAATTTAGGGGGGGGGGGGTTCTGAACATTCGATTACGTTTAAAAACAATAAGCTTCCAGTGTTTATAGATTGTGATTTTTGTACCAAATTTGGTTTCGAATCGGTCCATTCGTTCGTCAGTTATCGTCTCCACTGACACAGACACACACACACACACACACACACACACACACACAGACATCACTTCAAAAATGTTTGATTCGTGATCAGGGATGCTTGAAACGTGCTCTCCCGTCGAAAACTCGAATTCGAATTTTCGACCCCGTCACAATACTTTCCTTATACATTATGTATATAAGGAAAGTAATATGGTTTAATAATGGAGAGTTCTATATGTGTTGTAAAACACACGAAAAACTATTCTCGAAATAATAAATACCACTGAACAATGCATGATAGGAGATAATGAGTTCTTATTTCTTAACATTACGCCCCGCTGTCTGAGGGAGAGAACACAGTGCAGATTAATTTCAACTCGATTATGGCAGAATTTCGACTTTAATGACAATTGACTTTAATGTAAACTATTCACTTTTTATTTTTCAAATAATTATATTAATATTTGACGTATAATTTTTTACAATGGTAATATACGCAGATTATGACTGCTTTAACTGATGGAGAAAAGATATCACTGCTGTAATACTTTTCACAGTGATTTATTTTAAAATTTAATTTTTATTTGATTATTTCTATTTCAAACAAATACCTAGTAACCTGTAACTTTAATTTTGTTTACAAAATTATTGAATTTGAAAGATTTTATAATAAAGAAACAATACATTTTCTTTCGTTAATTTCTTATTTTAAATGTATCTAGTGACTTGTAGTTTTATTTCTCTTTTCGAAATTAGTAAATTTGTAAGAAACGGTTAAAAAAATAGATATTATCTTTTCTATGATATCTATTTTAATAGTTAGAGAATTTTTGAAATTTACTGCGATTGCTCAAATTTTAAGCACATACAAATAGTAATATGGTGCGATTGGACTAACTGGTATTCTGTTTATTCTCCAGTATTTAATATAATATTTTATATTATATATATTATTATTTTGTATAATATCTATGCAACTGTTCTGTATTTCTCTCTGTGTTATATTATTAATTTGCCTATATGTATATTATATTGTATAGGGAAAATATTGTGACCTAATTAAATAGTCTGTTCTGTAGCCTCTTCTAGTCTATAGTTTAATATTCTGTTTATTCTCCAGTATGCAACATAATATTTCTATGTACGAACTTGTATTACGAACTTGTAAAATCTTCGTGAGTATCTTTTCCCGCTTTCGTCTCTTGCGAAAACCAGATGGTGAAATCCCCGTACAGTCATCATTTTCCATGACATGATTCTAGGTTTACCATATGCTGAAAGTTCGGAGAACGGTTCCCAGATTTGACGATTCATCGCGGTTTTGGCGACTTTTCGATAATTCGAGAAACACTTCGAAATAACCAGTATTGTAGGAGATAATAAATATTTCAAGAAGTGTCTATAGAGTGTCTATAAAAGGAGTCATCACTTAGTTGGAGAGCAGTCGAGGTGATACGAACTACATTGAACTGAGGTTTTTGTCATTATTTTAAGAATAGTCAAAATAGTAGAGTTTGTTTTGTGAACTGACATATCTCAATGTTTAGAGAATAGTATAGGTTCTTTTGTGGAATTTATGGAGTGCGTAAGTGCTGTTTTACTTTACATTGTTCCTGTTTACTCTGTGATTCTGAATAAACGTGGTAATTATCCAGAAATTTGGACTCATTCTAGTATTCTGAGCGCATACCCACGATTTAAGAGAATATTTCGTAACATAACTGAATTTGGTTACGTTTTCTTCAATGTAATGTTAGTGTACAAGCATGAAATATGTTATTTTTATTTTTTAAAAATTGGGAGTTTGAATTTTATTGGAGATTCTAAAGATGGTTAATGATTGGTGAGGGTTGACCAGAAAAGATTGAAGAATAAATATTTACGTACGGAATTATGAGTGGATAGAAAAATTTATAGATTAACTTGAATGTAAAATATTGTCAAGTATACTGTATATGATTAATTTATGTACGGCAAAGGGAATTAGCGAAATAATTTTATATTTTAAGGAGAATTCTATACTGGACTTTGCAGATGAAATCGGTGGGGAACTAAGGATGCCAGTTAGCTATAACGAGCTAGCGAATGAATTGTAGTACTTTGAAAGCCTGTAAACGAAACAAGTGAGTCTGAAAATTATGAAAATCTTATTGAAATTTACTGGAGTTTTATTTTACAAAATGTTATTCACGCAAATACATTTTGGGTCCATCGAACTAAACTCATCGCCGATTTCTTTTACTTTAATCTCAGACAAGCTGCACATGACGCCACGTGCCGACGATAACGAACGTCTCAACAACAATCTCAGTAATAGAGCTCTGAATAATATTTTTCATATGTCAAAATTCTCTAAATATTACTCTTTTCGAAATGGCAACGGTGTTCGCAACACTTAAAAGCTAGAATTTGATAATAGATGTTGAAAATATAAAATTTTTACTTAAATTGTTTTAAAAAAATGTTTGAAATTTCATATTATGTACTAAAACTCTTTTTGAATATCGGGTGCATTGGGCCCATCGAAGTATATGTAGCTGTAGTTTTAAAAATATGGAGATCCTATAACGAAAACTGTTGAAAGATATTTTCTAAATGGCTATCTACGTAGCTCTTTCTAAAACGTTTTTTCTTCGGTGCGAAATTAAATATTCTGCAACAAAAAAACTATTGGTGCTTTTTTTATATATATAATTTTCGACTTTCGAGCAACAAAATAAAAATCCAAATCATCAGTTTAAAATAATGGAGATAATAGTGCTAAAATTGAGGTGTATGTGTTTTTTAATATGGAACATACCTACCTCATTCTCACTCTTTTCCTGAAATTTTTGAAATTTGGCTTTTATCTGGCTAAGCCGAGGTCGATTCCCCAATGATTTTTTTTTAAGATTTTACAAAATCATTTTGAATTTATCGATTTTTTTTTAGAATTTTCTAGAGTTTCCGGCAATGCCTTGGATAGAATGCTACATGTAAAGAAACCCGTGAGGTACGAGACCAATTTTTGGCTTCAAAATAAAGAGGACATACACGCAAGCATGGGCTTTTCCTCATAGTTGTAAAATAACCGTGAAAGATAATACTTATATATTTTTCCCATTGTTCCTTGTTAATAAATTTATTCTCTATCAATTAAAGCACCCATGAGCTGCGCAAGATGTGGCCATTATGAATTAATTGAAGTGTGGCTCAATTCGACTTTCCCCTGCAAGACACCATTTTGTAAGTCGCTTGTGATTCTTTTTATAGAAATATGTAACGTTGGTCCAAATAATCACAACCATAGCATGTTACCGTCAATTTTAAAGGTTCTAAAAATACTTCGATTGATACCAAGTCTGACAGCATACCTCCTAGGGGGGCAACATGCTCCCCAAGGGGGGCTAAAGACGTCCCACGCGCAAAATTTGTATCCCGGAAGTTTTTCACTGGGATGATTGGAAGTGTTAAGTTTTGTGATCAATGAGCCATAAATAACTTCGACGGAGATCACTCTAAAATTGTCTAAACGTGTTCAGGAGGCCCTGAAACCTGTATCAAAATTTCAAAATCGAAATTTTTTTTAAATAATCCTTTCTCTATACCATATTCAATAGTATGAGAAAATAAAAGTTACATATGAATATTAATATATTGATTAGAAAAAAACTTCACCATTTACATTGAAGTCAATTGACCAAATTTGAAATTCTGCCAAACTCGAACTAAGCTGCACTTTATCACTGCACTCGGGCCGCAAGGTATAACGTTAGGAAAGAGAAAGCCATCAGCTCCATCATATATCAGGCTGCGCACTAGCGACGATCTATATAGCAATTTTGATATCTTATAAGCTGTCATTATTCATAACAACTTCTTTACATGATACATCGTTCTGCTAAGCACATTCTTATACATTAAACGAATGTTTTTATTATAAAATATATTTTATATAATTATTTCTGGTGTCTCATATATGCCTATTTTAAAGTTTTGTTTAAATAATGTATCCGAGCGTAGATCACATTACCAGATGCCAACCGATTTTGTTGACTTTTCGTAACGCACGCTATTGTAAAATGCATAACATGAAGATAATTTTTTCTCTGTAAAATAAAATTCAGTACACATTTAGCGTCGATCACTACTACTATTCTTTAATATAAGCCCCGCATACAAGTCCTGACTGTCACCAATATCACGGCCCTGTCAGTCACTTGCAACTGTGCCATTTAACTAGTGTTGTGCCAGTGGTTATTCAGCATTTAAAAATGGTTATTCAGCATTTAAGAATGGTTATTCAGCATTTAAGAATGGTTATTCAGCCTTTGTCTTGCATTGGTCATTAATATACTGATGTTATTTGTTGTGGCATTCACTTTTTTAATTCTTAGATTGAAAGTAATTTTGTTCTGTTGTAATAAGGCGTGTATTTTATGTTTCCTATACATAAAATATAAGCAAAGTTAAAGAAAATAAGTCAAATTTATTTATCAACTAGCAGCATACCCGTTCTTCGTACGGAGTATATAATATAAAGAAATTTATAATTCGCAATCATGTGCAAATTCTGTTAAAATATTAAATTTATTGCTCACAAAGAGAAGTTTAAGGATATCTGTTCTCACTATGCAAAATTATATTCACGGGTAGATCTGAAGAATAAAACATCCTGGCCCCTTTTTTAAGTAAATTTGCAAAAAAAAAGGAATTGAATCAATATATGCAACCCCGTACTACTTATATTGTCGCAGATTAGAAAATATGCCAGTGTGTTTGTAGAAGCTTACCCGTATTGCAATGCATGTCTCAAAAATATTTGCCAAAATAAAAGAGATGACATAAAAAATTGAAAGTATCAAAAATCCCCGTAATCTTAATACCAGAAGGTCGTAATTGATTCGAATATATGCCAATCTATATCAAAATATATGCCAATATACCTGTACTACTTATATTCTCGTAGATTAGAAGATATACCCATGCATTTGTAGAAGATTACTCGTACAACGTACTATATATGAGTTTCAACAATTTTCGTCATAATAAAACAATTCCATAATAATTTGAAAATATCACTAATCCCTGAATCAACAGTCCCCGAAAATACCAATAATAATGATGTTTAAATCTGAAGACCGTAATTGATCCAGTCAAAAATGCAATGTCAATGAAATTTATTTTATATACATATTTTTATTATTCAAATCGGAAAAGATTTAATAAAAATCGTATGCCGCATAACATATTGAATCCGTTGCTAAGCGACATGATATCATTTGCTTCAAATAAATTGATAGAAATCATATCATCTGAATAATGCAATCTCCATGGAAGGTTTGGCGACATTTTCGTCAATTTAGCGATAACTTAAAAAATCGCCAAATTTATCGCCAAGTGGGACTGTAGAACTGATAGTCCCATTTTGCTACAAATTGACGAAACATCATCACAATACTATACCCTAACAAAACACAATTAATATCATTTAGTAAGCGCGATTTTATCAATTTCATGATATTTTTATGGATTTAAAAATATGTTTACCAATTTGGTGATATTAAAAAAATTTCTTCAATGTGTTACTAAGTAGGATGGATGAACTGACCGACAAATGCTACAGAAACATCATTTCAGTACTCTATTCTAAAAAAACAAATTTAATTTCATTGATTGATTTGGGCCATTTTTATCAATTTGGAGACATTTCCACTAATTTGGTACCCGTTCTACTCTTTTTTCTGCTTCAACAATTGGCTAAATGAATTTATTGGGTAAACACAATATATGAGTTTATTAGCTAAACACAATATATGAACTTGAAACCTCTTTGATTAAATAAATGAAAGTGATGTACTCAGTCAGCAATATATATAATTAAAATAACAATCAAACCGTTCATTTATAAAATATATTTTTCATCCATTTATTTATTATACAAATAGAAAAAATAATAATAAATATTACCAACACATTTAATTTCATTCCATTGCCGAACAACATGATATACGATAGAATCTTCCTCATAAAATGTGAAATTAAATAGCCATTTTGATTTCTTTATACTCTTCATCGTTGAGTAAAAATTTGTGAAAGATGAACCATAGAGGTAGATTTTTCCATTTAAATTCATGTTTCAAACAATTCATGCTTTCCTATAGTGACTAATTAATGCAAAAATCCTGTACTAAACTCGGAAATAAAGTTTTATTTCATTTTGGCGTTTTAAACAAACGATTTTCATCCTTTCCGTTTGGATAAACCACGGAGTTGGAGAGTAGATCTCCTAAGAAAAAGTTCCGTTTTTCATTAATATCTCGACAACCCCTGGTGTTAAAAACTCGAAACTTGGACAAAATTTATGAGGGACTATTTCAAGGCTATACACAAAATTTCATTAAATTCGGTTTAGCCGTTTTTCCGTGATGATGAGACAAACGAAAATTTCGTTTTTTACTAATATCTCAAGAACCACTGGTCGTAAAAACTCAAAACACGGACTAAATTTTAAGTGGGGCTATTTCTAGGCTACCCACAAAATTTCATCAAATTCTGTTCAGCCGTTCTCCCGTGATGATGGGACAAACAGACAGACAGACAGATTTTCATTTTTATTTATATAGACTAGCAGCATACCCGTTCTTCGTACGGAGAATATAATATAAAGAAACTTGAAATTCATAATCATGCCCAAATTCTTATAGTATACTAAATGACATGTTTAATCAAAATATTCTGTTAAAATATTTAATATAATGCTCCTAGAAAGAAGTTTAAGAATATCTGTTCTCGCTATATAAAATTATCTTCATGGACATATCTGAAGAATTAAACATCTTGGACCCCTTATGTAAGCAAATATAAAAAAAATATGGAATTGAATCAATATATGCAAAATAAAAGCGTTAAAATTGTATGGGACCCGTACTAATTATATACGCGAATATTAGAAAATATAACCTGTATTAGTAGATTACATGTATAAATTGAAAATACCAATAAACCAGTAATCTTTAAATCTGAAGACAGTCATTTATTCCAATATATGTCAAAATTAAAGTGCTAAAATTACATGGGAAGATATACACGTACTACTTATAATGTCCGATTATTAGTAGAAGATTACCCGTTTTGCAATATGAGTCACAAATGTTTTTTGGTAAAATACAACAGACGACGTATTAAATTGAATATATAATTAATCCCCTTAATCTTCATACCAGAAGACTGTACTTGATTCCAATATATATGCCAATATATGTCAAAATATATGCCAATATACCTGTACTACTTATATTCTCGTAGGTCAGAAGATATACCCGTGCATTCCTAGAAGATTACTCGTACAACGTACAATATGCGTGTGTCAGCAATTTTTGCCGCAATAAAACAATGGCGTAATAACTTAAAAATATCAATAATCCCTGAATCAATAATTCCGGAAAATATCAATAATAATAATGTTTAAACCTGAAGAGTATAATTGATATTATCCAGTCCAAAATGAAATGGCAATGAAATTTATTTTATATACATATCTTCATTATTCAAATCGGAAAGGATTTAATAAAAATCGTCTGCCGCATAAACACATTGGATTTAAATCCGTTGCTAAGCGACATGATATCATTTGCCTCAAATAAATTGGTAGAAAAAATATCGTCTAAATAGTTATATTTCTATGAAACATTTGGCTACAGTTTCGTCAAATTAGCGACATTTTAAAAAATCGCCAAATTTATCGCCAAGTGGGACTGTAGAACTGACAGTTCCACTTTGCGACAAATTGACGAAATATCATCACAATAGTATCCCCTAACAAAAAACAATTAATATCATTTATGTAGCGCAATTTTATCAATTTCAAGATATTTTTATAGATTTGAAAACATTTTTATCAATTTGGTGACATTTAAAAAATTTGCTAAATGTATTACTAAGTAGGATGGTTGGTCTGACAGATAAATGCTAACCAAACATCATTTCAGTACTCTCTTCTAACAAAACAAAAAAAAATTTCATTGATATGTAGAAGACCCAAGCCACACGACCAACCCGAAGGTTTATGGCAGCTGTTTGTGTATCGTTTATATCAATTTGGCGACATTTCCGTCAATTTGGCAAAGTTTAAGAAAAGTTGTCAAATTAGCGATATCCCTCCAAATTCGTATCTTTGAATTTGCAGATCTGAATGAAACATTCTTATCCCGTTTCAATATACTAAATGAAAACACTACAATTGTATTAGAAGATATACCCGCTCTACTCTTTTTCTGTTTCAACAATCGGCTATATGAATTTATTGGCTAAACACAATATATGAGTTTAGTAGCTAAATACGATATAAGCTTGAAAACTCTTTGCCAAAATAAATGAAATTGATGTACGCAGTCAGCAATTAATATAATTAAAAGAAAAATCAAACCGTCCATTCATAAGATATACTTTTATATCCATTTATCCATTTATTTATTATTTAAATCGAAAAAAAAAATAATAAAAACATTAACAAACATATTTAATTTAATTGCGATGCCGAGCAACATGATATATCCTCCTAAAATGTTAAAATTTATTAACCACTAACAGCACACCCGTTATTCGTACGGAGTGTATAATTTAAAGAAACTTATAGTTCGCAATCATGTGCAAATTCTGTTAAAATATTAAATTTATTGCTCCTAAAGAGAAGTTTAAGAATATATGTTCTCACTATGCAAAATTATCTTCACGATCAGATCTGAAGAATAAAGCATCCTGCCCCCTTTTGTAAGCAAATTTACAGAAGAAAAAATAGGAATTGAATGAATATATGCAACCCCGTACTAATTATATTGTCGCAGATCAGAAAATATGCCAATGTGTTAGTAGAAGATTACCCGTATTACAATATGCGTTTCAAAAATATTTGCCAAAATAAAAGAGATGACGTAATAAATTGAAAACATCAATAATATCCGTACTCTTTATACCAGAAGGTCGTAATTGATTCCAATATATGCCAATATATATCAAAACATATGTCAATATACCTGCACTACTTATATTCTCGTAGATTAAAAGATATACACGTGTATTTGTAGAAGATTCGTACAACATACAATATATGAGTTTAAACAATTTTTGTCATAATAAAATAATTGCATAATAACTTGAAAATATCAATAATCCTTGAATCAATAATCCCCGAAAATATAAATAATAATAATTTTTAAACCTGAAGACCGTAATTGATATTAACCAGTCAAAAATGCTATAAGAAAAATCAAATCGTTCTTTTCTAAAATATATTTTTATATCCATTTATTTATTATTCAAATCGAAAAAATAATTATTAAAATTAACAGACAGATTTAATTTAATTGCGTTTCTGAGTAACATGATATAAGATAGAATCTTATAACATGTTAAATATGTCATGTCTTATAACATAAACTGCGAAATTAAATAACGATTTTGATTTCTCTATACTTCTCATTGTTCCGTAAAAGCTTGTTTTAAATAAACCATGAACCATGGAGATAGATTTCCCCTTTAAATCATGTTTCAAGCAATTCATTTTTTCAGAAAGTGACTAATTAACGCAAAAAATCTCCCGTCAAACTCAGAGATTAAATTTTAATTCACTTTCAAACGATTTTCAAGCTTTTCGTTTGGATAAACCACGGAGTTAGGGAGTAGAACTCCTAGGAAAAAGTTCCGTTTTTCATTAATATCTCGACAACCCCAGGTCTTAGAAACTCGAAACTTGGACAAAATTTATGGGGGGATATTTCAAGGCTATTCACCAAATTTCATTAAATTCGGTTCAGCCCTTTGTCCGTGACGATGAGACAAACGAAAATTTCGTTTTTTACTAATATCTCAAGAACCACTGGTCGTAAAAACTCAAAACACGGACTAAATTTTAAGTGGGGCTATTTCTAGGCTACCCACAAAATTTCATCAAATTCTGTTCAGCCGTTCTCCCGTGATGATGGGACAAACAGACAGACAGACAGATTTTCATTTTTATTTATATAGACTAGCAGCATACCCGTTCTTCGTACGGAGAATATAATATAAAGAAACTTGAAATTCATAATCATGCCCAAATTCTTATAGTATACTAAATGACATGTTTAATCAAAATATTCTGTTAAAATATTTAATATAATGCTCCTAGAAAGAAGTTTAAGAATATCTGTTCTCGCTATATAAAATTATCTTCATGGACATATCTGAAGAATTAAACATCTTGGACCCCTTATGTAAGCAAATATAAAAAAAATATGGAATTGAATCAATATATGCAAAATAAAAGCGTTAAAATTGTATGGGACCCGTACTAATTATATAAGCGAATATTAGAAAATATAACCTGTATTAGTAGATTACATGTATAAATTGAAAATACCAATAAACCCGTAATCTTTAAATCTGAAGACAGTCATTTATTCCAATATATGTCAAAATTAATGTGCTAAAATTACATGGGAAGATATACACGTACTACTTATAATGTCCGATTATTAGTAGAAGATTACCCGTTTTGCAATATGAGTCACAAATGTTTTTTGGTAAAATACAACAGACGACGTATTAAATTGAATATATAATTAATCCCCTTAATCTTCATACCAGAAGACTGTACTTGATTCCAATATATATGCCAATATATGTCAAAATATATGCCAATATACCTGTACTACTTATATTCTCGTAGGTCAGAAGATATACCCGTGCATTCCTAGAAGATTACTCGTACAACGTACAATATGCGTGTGTCAGCAATTTTTGCCGCAATAAAACAATGGCGTAATAACTTAAAAATATCAATAATCCCTGAATCAATAATTCCGGAAAATATCAATAATAATAATGTTTAAACCTGAAGAGTATAATTGATATTATCCAGTCCAAAATGAAATGGCAATGAAATTTATTTTATATACATATCTTCATTATTCAAATCGGAAAGGATTTAATAAAAATCGTCTGCCGCATAAACACATTGGATTTAAATCCGTTGCTAAGCGACATGATATCATTTGCCTCAAATAAATTGGTAGAAAAAATATCGTCTAAATAGTTATATTTCTATGAAACATTTGGCTACAGTTTCGTCAAATTAGCGACATTTTAAAAAATCGCCAAATTTATCGCCAAGTGGGACTGTAGAACTGACAGTTCCACTTTGCGACAAATTGACGAAATATCATCACAATAGTATCCCCTAACAAAAAACAATTAATATCATTTATGTAGCGCAATTTTATCAATTTCAAGATATTTTTATAGATTTGAAAACATTTTTATCAATTTGGTGACATTTAAAAAATTTGCTAAATGTATTACTAAGTAGGATGGTTGGTCTGACAGATAAATGCTAACCAAACATCATTTCAGTACTCTCTTCTAACAAAACAAAAAAAAATTTCATTGATATGTAGAAGACCCAAGCCACACGACCAACCCGAAGGTTTATGGCAGCTGTTTGTGTATCGTTTATATCAATTTGGCGACATTTCCGTCAATTTGGCAAAGTTTAAGAAAAGTTGTCAAATTAGCGATATCCCTCCAAATTCGTATCTTTGAATTTGCAGATCTGAATGAAACATTCTTATCCCGTTTCAATATACTAAATGAAAACACTACAATTGTATTAGAAGATATACCCGCTCTACTCTTTTTCTGTTTCAACAATCGGCTATATGAATTTATTGGCTAAACACAATATATGAGTTTAGTAGCTAAATACGATATAAGCTTGAAAACTCTTTGCCAAAATAAATGAAATTGATGTACGCAGTCAGCAATTAATATAATTAAAAGAAAAATCAAACCGTCCATTCATAAGATATACTTTTATATCCATTTATCCATTTATTTATTATTTAAATCGAAAAAAAAAATAATAAAAACATTAACAAACATATTTAATTTAATTGCGATGCCGAGCAACATGATATATCCTCCTAAAATGTTAAAATTTATTAACCACTAACAGCACACCCGTTATTCGTACGGAGTGTATAATTTAAAGAAACTTATAGTTCGCAATCATGTGCAAATTCTGTTAAAATATTAAATTTATTGCTCCTAAAGAGAAGTTTAAGAATATATGTTCTCACTATGCAAAATTATCTTCACGATCAGATCTGAAGAATAAAGCATCCTGCCCCCTTTTGTAAGCAAATTTACAGAAGAAAAAATAGGAATTGAATGAATATATGCAACCCCGTACTAATTATATTGTCGCAGATCAGAAAATATGCCAATGTGTTAGTAGAAGATTACCCGTATTACAATATGCGTTTCAAAAATATTTGCCAAAATAAAAGAGATGACGTAATAAATTGAAAACATCAATAATATCCGTACTCTTTATACCAGAAGGTCGTAATTGATTCCAATATATGCCAATATATATCAAAACATATGTCAATATACCTGCACTACTTATATTCTCGTAGATTAAAAGATATACACGTGTATTTGTAGAAGATTCGTACAACATACAATATATGAGTTTAAACAATTTTTGTCATAATAAAATAATTGCATAATAACTTGAAAATATCAATAATCCTTGAATCAATAATCCCCGAAAATATAAATAATAATAATTTTTAAACCTGAAGACCGTAATTGATATTAACCAGTCAAAAATGCTATAAGAAAAATCAAATCGTTCTTTTCTAAAATATATTTTTATATCCATTTATTTATTATTCAAATCGAAAAAATAATTATTAAAATTAACAGACAGATTTAATTTAATTGCGTTTCTGAGTAACATGATATAAGATAGAATCTTATAACATGTTAAATATGTCATGTCTTATAACATAAACTGCGAAATTAAATAACGATTTTGATTTCTCTATACTTCTCATTGTTCCGTAAAAGCTTGTTTTAAATAAACCATGAACCATGGAGATAGATTTCCCCTTTAAATCATGTTTCAAGCAATTCATTTTTTCAGAAAGTGACTAATTAACGCAAAAAATCTCCCGTCAAACTCAGAGATTAAATTTTAATTCACTTTCAAACGATTTTCAAGCTTTTCGTTTGGATAAACCACGGAGTTAGGGAGTAGAACTCCTAGGAAAAAGTTCCGTTTTTCATTAATATCTCGACAACCCCAGGTCTTAGAAACTCGAAACTTGGACAAAATTTATGGGGGGATATTTCAAGGCTATTCACCAAATTTCATTAAATTCGGTTCAGCCCTTTGTCCGTGACGATGAGACAAACGAAAATTTTGTTTTTTACTAATATCTCGAGAACCACTGGTCGTAGAAACTCAAAACACGGATATAATTTTAAGTGGGGCTATTTCTGGGCTACCCACAAAATTTCATCAAATTCGGTTCGGCCGTTCTCCCGTGATGGTGTGACAAACAGACAGACAGACAGACAGACAGATTTTCATTTTTATTTATATAGATAAACAAGGAACTAAATGAGAATGTCCTGCATTAAGAAGAGTTATTCATAAACATTTGGTTTCTATGGGGGTTGGGGCACTGTATGTGTTGTAAAATGCATAAGGGGCGAGAATTCATGAAAGAATAATGTATATGATAGGAGGAAATGGCTTCCTATTTCCTAACATTACGGGTCGTGGTCCAAGAGCAGTGATACGGTGTAATATATTTTCGCCTCAAGGATGGCAGAATTTCGACTTGAGTCAATTTACTCTAATGCAAATAATTCAGTTTCCTTTTCTAATAATTATATTAATATTTGATGAATTTCTATATATATTTTATACAATTCTCTGTGTTATATTATTACTTTTCCTATATGCACAATATATTATATATTTTAGATCAATTCCACGTAGAAATCTCACTTTTGCCCCCCAAATGAATTAGAAGAAGTGTATGATTAACTAGCTAGAAATCTATATTTTTATGATTTATTTAAAACTATAATAACATATCCATGTGCATTAGTAAAAAACTTTTTACTAATACACATGGATATTCTATTATAGTTTACATATATTTCATATAACAATATAGAGAAATAAAAATACACTACAAATATAACATACACAATAAAAAATTGAACCATTACATCAGTTATAGAAGCATGTTACGTCAGTTACGAAATATATTGTAATTTTTGAAATTTATGTTGATAAATAGAATATAAAGACATATGCATTTAGTTTATCAGTTATTAAGTGTCGTTTATTAGCAAAACACAACATTCTAACTTTAATATTTTGACAGTATTTAACTCTTTACTGACCAGCAATTATATCTTGTCCAATTGCGTAACTTTTGTTACACAATTTTAAAATGAAATTATAGAGGTATATTTATAGTAAGATTTTTTTTTACAGTTGCTATATGATAACCATAGGTAATAAATATTTTAAAGAACAAAGTTTTACTTTATCATTTTAATAAAGCTTTTATTTCCTGGTATAAAGAAGCCACAAATCTTGTATTGATTGTTACGTCATTTACATTGGAAATGGTTTTTAATAATTTGAGATTTCTTTTAACTTACTCTAATTTGTTGAAATTTGGACCTCATCAAATTACTAATATGGCGCGATAGGGTTAGCTTGTATTTTGTTTATCGAGTATTTCCATAATTATTTTATATTTTTTTTATGTTATGCTGTGGATTTTCCTGTATACATAATATATGGTATGTGGAAAGAATTATGAAGTGGTCGAATATTCGAATTCGTGTTTTTGATAGAAGAGCAAGTTTTAAGCATCCCTGGACTCGAATTAAATGTTCTGGAGATGATGTATATGTGGGTATCGTTACAAAGCAACCTCTGAAATCGTGTGTGTATTCTCAAGAAACAAGAATGAGTCAAAATTTCTGGATAACTAACACATTTATTTACAAACACAACGTAAACAGGATCAAAATTTTAGCTATTATATTTAAACTTTTCAAATTTATTCAAAATACACTCTGGGGCAAAAAAAAACAAAATACATCGACCCAAGACAAATTGAGCTACATGCGGCGAAACAAACCATGAAAATGTCGTTTTAATAGTTATGCAAATAATCAAACTATCAGCGCCAATGATGTTATAGGGATAACGCAAAGCACGTGACAACAAACGTATCGAAGAACAATTAAAATAACCGGTGTTCTTACTCACGTGCCAGCCATCCTCCAAGCATCCTGTGTAAAAAGATACAACTTGGAGACGACTGGCAGAAAGTAGGATTAGGTGTCGATGTCCATTAAGACGCGGACAACTGACTCGTCAACATAGGTAGAACTCTCTGGATTGGTAACGAGCTCAATCAGTTTAGACAGTGTCTGATTATAAATGCTGTCTTTAGCGACAAATCAGTAGTGATCACCTCCAAACCAGTACTGATCAGTATTGATGACCTCCGCATACGTCTGAGGATGAGACTGACGAGCGTTCCGATCCCGCTTTTGTTGTCGAGCGCACAGGACCATCACACGTGGTGTAACAGTCCGGGAAGTAATATCGTGTGGCAACCCTACTCTTCTAGTTGTGCTGCAAGCTAGTCTGAGAGCTCGCTGGGCGTCGAGGATATCTGCATCTTATTATACTGCGTATCCTGCCAAATGGCCCATGTGCCATTTCTGAACAAGACAACTCACGACCTCATACTACGCGACTTTATAAATAATATATTCGAGAATTCTGGGATGTGTTGGAACGATAATTGCAATCTTCTCAGACTGTCACTGAATTACCTGACCAGTTGCAATTTTTGTGACAGAATTTTCCTCACAGGGACATAAGCAACTTTATTAAATCTATTCCACCCTGAATATGGGCTTGTATATCTGTCATGGTTAGATTTACCACTTACTAAAATCTCATATTCTTGTTACCACTATTTCTTAATAAAACAGTTATTTGTTTTGCTCTCAAATTTTAATCAGTTGCACATCTTCTCAAACGATGCATTCTCAAACGATGCATTCTCAAACATCTTCTCAAACGATGCATACATTCTGAGTTTCGCGGCTGTAGTTCAATTTCTCTTGGGTTCATATATTTTTGCAACGGAGTGTATATGAAGCGTTACTTTTCTTCACATCAAAGTCCAGAGAATCACCGACTTTTAAATATTTTCTAACGTCCAACATTATGTTAATATTTTAAATATTTTTACACTATTCTAGATTTTAGAAACATGCATTGAACACTGTAAAATAATATTTAGCAACATGAAGCAAAATAGGATTTAACTTATAAATATTTATCAAATTTTAAAAACATAATAATATTAATTGAGTGCATTTAATAATATGCTTTACAATTTAATAATTTTCTCATTTTAGAAAGTAATTTAAAATTGAGGTCATGATTAAATTTGATTACGAGGGATTATTAGGAGAAACCTCGTAATGCCTCAATAAACATAATCGTAAGTAATGCATCGAATGTATGAAAATGCCATTTTGATTGAATTATTAGAAATTACTGAGTAAATACATTATTTTAAATCATATTTACGAAATAAAGTGGATTACGTAATTGATTGCAAAACTCACTTAGTTAACAAATCGAGAGTGAAATATTTTAAGTGTTATATTTTAGCCATTTTTTTATAAATTCATAATAATTGTGATTTCTCCATACAAAGACATACTTAGAAAACATTATAACTTCACATTAGTAATTAAGCCTGCCAAAGGCAAGAAAACCAACAATCTCAAAAAACTAAACTACGAATGAAGATAACTTAAGCAACGTATCTCAGTACAAATAGCAAGAAAATGCAGCACACAGCTGTTTCAAGGATACAACAGGATACCCTTCGTCAGTGCAAGAGAACCAACAAACCTGAAGTTGAAAAATTACTTTGGAACTTTTTAGTAAGATTTTTATTTTGTTTAATAATGCGATGAAAATAGTTTCAACCCTTCATATCCCCGATGGAAGGTGCTTTGAGAGAATTCTGAAACACTTTACCTCCCTCGCCTCACATTTTGGAAAACCTCTCAAGGTGAAAAATCGGACATCTGGTTCCAGTACGTTCGATTCAGTGGTCGATAACATAAGTGTGCAAAGATTCGGCTTTCTAAGTGCTTGAGGGGTTTGAAACACTTTGAAGAAAAAAACACTATCTCTGCGGCAGGGGATTAGAATCGAAAATTCGAAACTGTTGCATTCTGTCCGGTGGTAGTTACTATAAGTGTGCCAAGATTCAGTTTTCTATGTCACCAGAGGGTCCATCTGGAGGGTCTTAAAAGACTGTTCGAAGCTCTCAATTTTCTCCGCTTCTGGGGGAAGATAGATAAAAAATTATTCTCTGCCAGGTTCTATACTATTGTCTATACTAAAATTGTGCAAATATTCAACAATCTGGTTCAATGAAAGGAGACTTCCGCGGTGTTTGGGAATACTTTTCGATACTCTTATTTTCTCAGGCCCGAGGGTAAATCAATAATCTTGTTCCATTGTATTTTGTACCGTACTCGATACTTTAAGTTTGCAAAGACTCGGCCTCCTAGGGCAATGGATGGAGCTTCTGGGGGAAGAGGTCTGTATATACTTTTCAAAATTCTCCTTTTCTTCCCCTCCCATGGGTAAATCAAAAATCTGGTCCCTGTTGCTTCTGTACGTACCGTAATTAATACTGAGTTTTGAAAGTTTCAGTTTTATAGGTGGCCGGGGGTTGGGAGGAGGGAGATCTTCTGGAGACTTTGAGAAGACGAAAACAAGTTAAGACACATTAGATTGTTTCTTTATCTTGTAAAAATAAAAATAATTTTCAACATTTCCGCAGTTAAGGCAAAATATTTAATGAGTCTTCTGATTCATGGTAATGAAAATTAAACTTTGTTAACGACAGAACAGTTCTAGTGTTCACTAAATGAACCGTGTTATCCCGGAACTTCTAAAACAATTGCTAAAGGTACAAATTAATACATTTTATGTGTTGTGGTGCACATCAAACGTTTTATTAATATTTATTTTTAATGAAAATTTTTGCCGACATATTACAAAAAGCAATCCTGTCCCATAAAACTCTTAACATAAGATTGCCGAAAATCGCAAACCATGGATCCATAGAAACATTTGAATTTCAAGTATGGTGAACATGGGGAGAATTACGTTGGGTTATGTTACTTTACGAACGTGTATTATCTATGTATACTATTATAACGAGTCTAAACTTGTTAGTATGCCTGTAAGTATATATATGGATGGGTTCTACCATTTAAGTTTTCCAGGCCTACCGAATGCAATTCCCGCACGCTAAATTCCCGCGAGCTAATTTAAATTTAATAATGACCATATGCCAAGCTCTTAATTCCATCATCCTCATTCCATCATTCCACTGTTCCATCTTTTAGAATATCCATTTAAAAAATCCATCAATCCACCATAATTCAAAATCGAACCCGGACCTACCGAATGCAATTCCCGCGAGCAAACCACTGGGCTACTTTGCCCTCCGTGACAATCTCCATAACTGTCTTTTTATTCTTGGGTTGCGGTCAAAATTGGGTGAATAAAAAGAAAGTTATGGAGATTGTCGCGGAGGGCGAAGTAGCCCAGTGGTTAGCGAGAGAGAATTGCACTCAGTAGGCCCGGGTTCGATTCCCGCCACTGCAAAAACTGCCGCCGTGTTAATGCGGATTACGATCACGTTACACATGTGGCATTGTGTTATCAGTATTGCATGTGTCAGAAGTCCTTCCGAGAGGTTGGTGGTAGGGGAAGGAGGGTACGGTCCCTATGGATGCCTCCTCCACTGGGTTCCGGTCTAAATTAGGTAGCACTACCTAGTCGTCCAAATAGTTGGTAGATTGCGCCAGCGAGTTTGCCACGGTCAGGAGATTCAAGGGTAGCGAACACGCTGGTCGCCAAAGGCGGCTAGTTTATAATAATGAATAGGTTTCGCATTGTTTTCCAATAATGAATAATGTTGGTCGCTAAGTAAAATCGTCTTTGCGAGTTATTTTCAAGCAAAATCTCTAATCTTGGTTTCTAGCGCAAACTGGAACCTATTTAAGATAAGTTTTAGTATAGTGCTGCAAAATATTAAAATATTATTTATTTTATAAACCGGCGTACAAATAAACCGGCGTTTTATAAACCGGCGCAACCGGCGTACCTATTCTTAATCCCGAATGCTAAAAGAAGTCGCCTTTAAAATAGTGACAGTAAAAAAAATGTGACCGCACTGCAACTAGCCTTACAATTAAAAAATAAAACTATGATAAGGTCCTTCAGTTCAAGCATAATCTTAAAAATGTTTTATAAAATGTATTTTGTATATTAGTCCAAGATTCTGAAGTGACTTATGACATTTCATTACTCTTTTTTTATTCATTTGTTTAATGACTTTGAAATGACACCTTCCTCATTATTTACGGATTAAACCTTTTTCCCTTACATTTTAGTATTTTTTGCTGTGTCAAGTTGTTAAAAGTATGTGGAAATGACATATATTCCCCAGGCTGAAGTTATTATTTGTTATGAAAATATGAAGGGTTCAACATGTAATTTCCCGTAAGAACAACAAGAAATATAATTTTGCCGCAAAACAATAATTAAAAGTGCAGTTTCTTATCATGCCCATTCCATTTGGAGATCATTGTCCTCACATCGGGAAGCAAAAAATTGTTAATATTTTGGGGAATGACACTTGATATCTCGTAATCGAATACGTAAATCATTACGGAAGGAATCAGCTGAAATTGCTTTTAAAATGTCTACTTGATAATTTTAAAGGATATATTTTCATAGTTGTGGATATTTTAACTCATAAAATTGATGTAATATCTAAAAAGATGAATAATATAATCTAAAATATGTTGTAATTCCTTAATGTATTTTACATTTTTACTTTTATTTTTAATGGTCACTGATCAAGCACTTGATTTTCATAATTCGATCACATGAAGGCCAAATATGTGTTGAAGATCCAAACCTTCCGACTCGTCCTAAGACTTGAGCAGCTGTCTGGACGACCGGGAAAATGGCCAAATATGTGTTGTTGTTATTGTTGATGAGACCCAGACCGTCCGACCTGCCAGAAAGGTGTAAGGTAACAGTTTGGACGGCCGGGAAATGCCACCCAATTTAGACCGGAAATCAGTTGGGGAGGCATCCACAGGGACCGTACCCTCCTTCCCCTACCACCAGCCTCTCGGAAGGACCTACGGATCCACATGTTTAACGTGATCGTACTCCGCATGAACACGACGGCAGTTGTGGCAGCGTGCAAATCCAACGCGCAAACCACCGGGCTGCCGCGCCCAAAATGTGCCAACAGCACGAGGTGTTCCCAGGCCAAATATGTGTTGAAGACCCAGACCGTCCGACTCGTCCTGAGGACTTTATCTATTTGGACGGCCGAGGCCAAATATGTGTTGCTGTTGTTACACAGACCGTCCGACCTACCAGAAAGGTGTAAGGTAACTGTTTGGACGGCCGGGAAGAGCCACCCAATTTAGACCGGAACCCAGTGGGGGAGGCATCCGCAGGGACCGTACCCTCCGTCCCCTACCACCAACCTCTCGGAAGGACTTACGGACCCACATGTTTAACGTGATCGTACTCCGCGTGAACACGGCGGCAGTTTTTAGGCAGTGGCTGGAATCGAACCCGGGCCAACCGAGTGCAACTCCAGCGCGCTAACCAATGGGCTACCGGCCAAATATGTGGAAATATTTTGCTGTATCATAATAAAAATATCATAATAAACAGAAAAAATAGATAATGAATCGGCATGGTAAGACCTTTAGGGTCTGCAGTTTAAATTGAGTTCCAAGTCCTGGGAACGTCTTTGCTTGTTTCGTGTTTTTTCTTTCTACCCAAGATTCGAACTCATCACCTGAGACAGCAAACACCAGCAGATCTTCGCTTGTTTCTGGTTTCTTATTTTTTCCCCACTATTCGAACTCATCACTACGGACAGTAAACACCAGAACATATTTGCTTGTTTTGAGTTTCGTCTTTGTACCCAAGATTCAAACTCATCACCTGAGACAGCAAACACCAGCACACATTTTATTGTTTCTAGTTTCTCCTTTTTTCCCACGATTCGAACTCATCACCCGAGACAGCAAACACTAAAACATATTTGCTTGTTTTGGATTTCTCCTCTGTACTCCAAGATTCGAATTCATCAGTTGTGTGGTACAGCAAACACCAAAATGCTGATCGTTCGATCGCATAAATAGATTTATATATTTTGTATCTTTTAAGCATGACTTTCAATTAAAATAATACTGAATAATATTATTTATAGTCTTTCTTTGTTTAGATAAAAATAACTTTGAAAGTTTATCTTTGCACAATTAAGGACATAAAAATAGAGATAATAGCATCAGTGCTTTCGGGCATCAAACGTTATTGCTCAGGGCCATCAATTATATCACTAATACATTGAGAATGTATACACGAACTAAATTTGCATTATACAGTTAGACAAGAGATAAAAACAGATTCAATAGGAATTGTATAAAAGCGCACATTGAAATATAAATTACAAGTAAAAATGAAACATAGATAATACACAAAAAATGATAAAGTACTGGAAAACAACGAATTATATATAATGCAAAAGTGCTTAGTGTCAGTATCTGTATTTTTGTCTTTTTGTGCAAGCACATATTTTCTGTGTTTTAAAGTTATGTTATTCATATTTTGTTTTTTCCTGGACTTTAGTACTATTCTTTTGCGTTATTTATATTTTATATTTGTTTTCTGCATTTTAAAAGAGCTTAGGCGCTTTGCATTTTATGTCCTTAATTGTACAAATAAAAATTTGTAAACCATATTTTCTGTTTAACTATGGACCTGTCATATCAATTTATGTTACATGTCCTTGTTCGATAACATCGAAATTCAACAGGAATAACCAATTGAATGAATATAATGAATTGAATGAATTTTACTAAAATTTTCTTTGAATTATGTTCATTAAATATATTGCGACATATCGTATGCATAGACCCACAGACAGAAACATATACTTGCAAACATTCACGAAGTCATCTCAGCTGGATGTAGCCGAAGCTCGAGCTCATAATTGAAGGACTAGCATTTATAGATGGCAAAGTTGGCGACATATATTCCTTTTGATGACTTTTGGAAACTTCGAGAATGGAATAAAAAGGCCGATAATTTTTGCAGTTACACGGGTTTTACCCGAACCTTCTTCAAATATTATATATAAACTGGTCATAACTATTAACAATGACATGACATAATTATGTCAGTGTTATATAGAATACAATCTGCTTTATGTACACATCGAAAGTAAGAGAGTAACTTCTACATATTAAATACAGCTACCATTAAACAGTTAACAATAATTTTAAACACGTAATTAAAAGATAAAGAACACAATAGAGAATTTAGCCATTTTTAAAAATATTGGGACTAAAAATAATTAAAGCCCAAAGCAGTTGTTAGTATAAGTTTATTGTGATTTGACTTTAATTCTTCATTGAAAATTCTCCCACATTTTACGGTCCAATTAGAATGATAATGCAAAAGATCATTCGATTAATTCCTTTCCTCTCGGAATGTCAAAGGAATGGTTAATCAGATCTTTAGCACTTTCAATGCAACCTAATTAGATTTGAACTTCCATTCTTTAACTGAAACTATACTTACGTGAATTGTTTGGTAATTAAGACTGAAATAAGAACTATTAACTCTTAATCAAGTTCACGCTGAACCATGATTTATATCTGTACATTTTCCAATTTTGCAATCTAATATATATTTGAAGTAAAGCTGTAATGTGGCTACAGAGGCTTCTAAAACATGTTTAGAACGATTTTCTCTCTATCTCTCTATATTAAAAAAAAGTAGTCTGCTGCTGCTGCCGCCGCTGTATGACAAATTCGCATTTCTCAAGTTTCTTTGTCACGTAACGCAAAATCAATGCCATACAAAAATATGAAATTTGGTACATTTGTAAAGAAATATCAACCGAATACACTGATATAAACCATTTTTCGATTTAAAATTATATTTTGGAAATATTTAATGTCAAAATCAAAGGAAGAGTTTTTGAGCTGCGAGGTCGCTTATTGGACAGACTATCAATAGCAAGAAATCGAATTTTTGGTGAAATATACCTACATAGTTGAAATTTTGCAGGACGGAGCCCTTTTTTTTAAATTTCGATTTAGTTAATGAGTTATTCAATTGTTTATGCATTTTTGAAGTGAAAATTTTCCTTCTCTACTGGTGAAGATTTCATTGCTCGAGATGATTGATAGATTCTTTCTGATTGGTTTCTGCCAGAAACGTTACAAAATGGGCAAAGACTGAGTTACTGAGGAATTAAAAACTTCAAGAGTATAGATATTTATTTCTAAACTTGACTACTACGTTAGTAGTGCATTTAGGAAAATGTGAAATGTTGACAATCATACGACCATATGATTTATCGTATATTCTGACAAATAAACAGAGCGTTTCGCAATCATTGTTGTCAGGGACATCAGGATTTCATTGATATATTGCATAATAATTAAATGCTTTATTGTTATAAATATCTCTATACTGAAAGTGTAACGCGTATTATGAAAATGTATAACGAACAAGCAGCAAAACCTACAGTTATGAAATTTTGCCGTTTCTTCCTAATACATTAAGCTATAGTTCTTAATAGCAGGCGGCATGAAAGGATTCGCTATACAGGATCAGTAGTAAACGAATCCTCCCAAATCATGAAGCGATATTCGGAGATGGCGAGCATAGCGATTTGGATGCTGAGCTTGCTGAAATGGGCGGGAGTTCCAGGGCGAGAATGGAGCACGTAGGCGATCATGTGCGCCGTTCGATTTAGAAAAAGTTCGCGAAGCAGGCTGTAGGTCTGGTGAATATCAGTAAACAAGCGACGATTCCTAATGAAAGCATTACACCTGCGTAGTAGGTGGCACGAAAATGCAGGCGAAGCGAAAAGGAAGCGAAGCCTCCCGACCCGCGAATCCAGTTACGGGGGTGAGTGGGCGACAGCCAATGGAGAGCGGAGCGACAAGGTTTTCGCCCGTCAATGAACGCAAGCGAGTCGGAAGCGAAGCCTTCCGACTCGTGAATCGAGTTACTGGGTTAATGAGCAGCAGCAAATGGAGGACGAAGCCTCGAGATCCTGCTAGCGTCAGCGAGCATGGAAGACGTAGGCTGTCGTATGCGCCGTCGGATTGGAAAAGCTGGCAAAGCGAGTTCTAATGCTGATGACTGTCAGTTAACAAGGACGGTGCCTATTTGCCTATTACGCCAACTTAGCAGGTGGCACTAAAGTGCTCGCAAAGCGAGCTCAGCAAGCGTTCGCGAGTAGGAAACGAAACCTGTCGCTCGTGAAGCGAGTTATGGGGGTTGGCAGGCTTAGCGAGCAGTGGGCGGAGCCCCCTAGTATTAAAATAATAGCTGCCTCCGCTGTTTGAGAAATTTCGCGTTTCTCACGTTTCTCTGTCACGTATCGCAAAATCTATAGCTTATAAAAAATATGAAACTTGGTACATTTATAGATAAATATTAGGGGAACACACTAATATAAACTCTTTTTCGATTTAAAACTTAGTTTAGGAAATATTTAATGTCAAAATCAAAAGAAGAGTTTTTGAGCTGCGAGTTCGCGTCCTTGACAGACTAGCAATAGGAAAACCTCCAATTATTGTTGACATGTACCTAAATACTTGATTTTTGCAGAACGGATCCCATTTTTTAAATGCCGATTTAGTTATTGAGCTTTTTTATGCACTTCTGAAGGGAAAGCGTTCCTTCTCTACGGGGGAAGATTTAATTGGTCGAGACGATTGCTAGCTTCTTTCAGATTGATTTCTCACTGAAACATTATAAAATGGGCTACTACTGAGTTATTGAAGTATTAAAGACTTTAAAAGTATAGATATTTATTTATAAACTTAATGTTAGAAGTGCACTTGGGCAGATATGTAATGTTGGCAATCATCTGATTTATTGTTTATTCTGACAAACAGAGCGGTTTGCAACCATTGTTGTTATGAACATCAGGATTTCATTGTTATATTGCAGAACAATTAAATGTTTAATTGTTGTAAATATCTCTGTACTGAAAGCTTAACAGGTATTATGAATCTATATTACGAACTAGCTGCAAAACCGATAGTTATGAAAGTTTGCCGTGTTTTACCAATAGAGTAAGCTATTGTTCTTTATAGCAGGCGGTATGAACGGATTCGCGATGCTGTCTCAGCGAGCATCAGAAAGAAGAAGACGAAACTTGGACTAAGCTTGGGGACACTGTTCGCGAAGTTAGGGAGTTGGTGAACGTCAACTAATAATGAAACGAAGCCCTCACGCGGATATCACGCTTGTGATGTACTGCGATTATTCAGTGGCAGTCAATGAAGGACGGAGTCCCGGGGTTTTGCGAGCTTTCAGCGAGCATGGGGCATGTATGCGATCGTCTGCACAGTCTGAATTGAAAGAAGGGCTGGTGAATGTCAGCTACCTCCGTAGCTGTCAGTTAATTCTGGGACTGGTGAATGTCAGTTAACAAGGGACGGTACCCATCGGATGCATTACGCCTGCTCAGCAGGCGGCACGAACATAACGCTCGCGAAACGAGTAGGAGGCGAAGCCTCCCGACACACGAATCCAGTTACGGGAGGGGGATGAATGAGCGACAGCCAATGGAGGGCGGAACCCAGAGCTTCTGCGAAAGTAAATGAGCGTCAGCTATTAAGAGGCAAAGCCTTTCGATTCGTGAATTGAGTTACTGGGTTAATAAGTGGCAGCCAATGAAGGACGGAGCCCCGATATTCTGCAAGCGTCAGCGAGCATGGGACACGTAGGTGGTCGTTTGCGCCGTCTACATTGCTTTATTTTTGCTTACACATTGCTCATTACGTCATTGCGTACCCTTTTGCTTATTACGTCTGTGTAGCAGGTGGCAAGAAAGTGCTCATGAAGCTAACTCAGAAAGCGTCAGCTAATAGAAGCGAAGCCTCCCGACTCACAAAGAGAGTTATGGGGTTGGCGAGCGTAGCTAGCAAAGGGTGGAGCCCCCTAGTATTAAAAATATAGCTGCCGCCGCTCTTTGACAAATTTCGCGTTCCTCAAGATTCTCTGTCACGTACCGCAAAATCTATAGCATATGAAAACTTAATATTTTTCACATGTTAGTGCATTTTACTAAAACAGTGTAACTTTAAAAGATTGTTTTTTTATAACATTTCAATTTATGCTTTTTAGTTTTTAGGGATTCTGTACTCATTTTTTCATCATATATCCAATCAAACCTTTAAAAATATTTTAATGAATTCGTCATAATAGATAGTTTCACATTCATTGATGTCCTTTTTAATGTACTTTCCTGTGTCCTAAAGATATGAAATTTGGTACACAACGTAGTCCAGTGAAACATTTTAATGTATTAACATTCGACAGATCCTCTAAAATAGAATCAGATGATATTTACTTTATTTTATTTATTTATTTATTTTTATTTCATTTTATTTTCTTTCTACGAAATGGCTTGCGTGTATCTGACAGATACATGCACCAAAAATTTTAGAATCCCTCTAACCACGAAGGATAACTCTGACTTACTTCTAAGTGACTTATTTCAACATGGAAGTTCTGATCTTCGTAAAAAATAAACGTATGCTAACAAATGCTTTATGTTAAATTACTCAAATGTATAAATCATCACTTCAACATAACGTGACAGAGTCACCTTTGAAATTATCTAGCTTCAGGTCTAGTGGAAATATTGCGTGACTTTTAAAATGCATTTTTGAGTGCGAAACTCAACAATTGAGGTTTTCAGAGGAATGAAGTAATTTTCAAACTTATAATATATCTAAATTATATATTTTTAAAACATGCATTACGTGCTTACTAAAATGTTTATTATTTCAGCAATATTACTAATATTGAAAAGGAATTTACTGAATCCTAGTTTTACACTAGGATTTTCCACAGTATTTGAAGCATCAAAATCTTTCTATATTAACCATAGATCCTATTTAAATTTTACAATACATATATAAAAAATTTAAATTATGTTTAACATAGTACATAATGCATTTGAAATGTTAAAACACGTATCACGTGTTTATTAAGTGTTTATTAATTCAGTAATTTTAAAAATATTGAACAGAGGATCCCTCAATCCTTGTGTTATATTTTGATTTTTCACAGTTCTTGGAAATTCAATGTTTTTTATATATTTACCATATATCATATTTATATTTCACAATAAATATATTAAAAACTATTACTTTGTTTAGTACAATACATAATACGTTTTAAATGTTAATATATTTATTTCGTGTTTGTTATATGTTTACCAATTTAATATTATTACAAAAATTAAGCAGGGAATCTCTGAATCCTAGTTTTATACTGTGATATTTCACACTTCTTGAAATTTCTAATTTCTTTTATATTTACCGTATATCATATTTATATTTCACAATAAATATATAGCAAACTAAAATTTGTTTAAACACTACATAATACATTTTAATTATTCCATTTCTAGAACCTAGAAGTGTTAAAACCTCTGAAACCTTTTTTTTAAATCCATCGAGCTAGTTTTAGCTTGAAAGCCTCTGGGATATATTTTGCTCCTTCTCTTCATATTTTCATTTTCTGGAGATCAGAAAGACTATCTTCAAAAGCGATATAAAACCGTGATTTACTTTATGATATACGATAATACTGGTTATATTTTTTTAAATGTTTGCTAGAATTATTCTAAAATATCTCAATTCTTTATTACTCAAAACCCCTTTATAGATTACACTTTATATTTTATATATCCATTTTAAAAGAGATATGATTGAAGAGATTTTAAAATGAGTTTTTTGTTATTTAAATCATTTTAATACATATTATGATACGTTTCCTGTAGTAATACATGTCTGATATATTCAAAACACATCAGATTGTTGTAACAAAAATTTTTATATTGCTTTTAGTATGTATTAAATTTTTCCTTTCTCTATTTTTGAATAATTTTTAAGGATGAATGTAAAAATACTTAAATGCATCAGGATATAACGTTTATAAATGAAAATAATTTAAATTTATTTAGCATTTTCGTTTTTAAAAAATCTTACAAATATTATAGCAAAAATCTATATTTTACAAATAGTTACTATTTAAGTGCAAATAACTGAAATATGCTTTGTAAAACACTCCCAATATAACTGCTTATTACGTGCCCGTGAGCGTGCAACAGATATTACCTGCAATTGCAGCAAGAAATTTGCTATAAACTATAATTTTTGTGAACTTCTTTGGAACTGGCAATTCCAGTCATTTTCCGTAGCCGACGTCAACTTCCTAAAAAATAATAAATAAATACTGCTGTATATGTGGAGGAAGTAAAATTGCGAGTTCTTATACCATTTCGAAAAATGGTGGTTTCTGGCAAGTTTTTCGCTATCATTGTAGATATAGGTTATTCAATGCAGAGCAGCGCATAATAGACGTGAAACCGGTCCATGGATACTGGTATTGGAAGTGTCTTCTGAATTTTGAGAATGTCCCTTATAGGCACGGTGTTGCGTTTATGAACAATGATTTTGTGGCAAGAGTTATTTCGTAAAATGTTATGCTGGTCACGTGGAAGGGCTAAAATTGTCAGTTCCCAAAGTCGCTAAAGTGCTGGTTTGTAGCAAGGTTTTTATTGCCAATACATATTTAGGTTATTTCAGGCATAGGTCGTTCCATATATAAATTGTTCCAGATATAGGTGCTTCCAATGAATGATAATAGATTAATTTATGTTGTTATCTACAATGGAGGTGTTTTCCAAATTTTGAGGAACGCTGTTTACAGGTGGTTTTTGTGTTTTTAATTAAAATACTTTGTGTAGTGAAAGTAAGTAAACATTGGAGTTTATAATCAGGAAGTTTCCCAGAATTAATGTGGTCGTAAATCGAATATTCATACATTTACAGTCGTGGCTGCAAGAACTTACCATTATTTCTTTGCGCGAGTTCCTAAAATATCATCATTAATTAAAACACTACACATTAAATTACCTATTTTTAACTTTAAAAAAATATTATTTATTTATACATATTATAACTATGAATAAAATTACACTAATTTTAATAACGCTTAAGAAGGAGAAAATGCAAGTGTGGTACTAGGTCTTTATATTATTCCAAGATCAATAACTGAAAGGCAAATACCTCTATTCGTCAGTCTGTTGCTCATCATGCTTGGAATATTGGCCGTTTCTTCATCTGGCATTTTGAGGTCAGCTTTCTCTGACACACTCTCAAATTTCAACATAACGACTACACTGCTTGAAGATACGACTCTCTGAATTTTTGGATAATCATGCATTTCGAATATATCAACGCTTCTGCACCATCATTACTTATGACCGCTCTCTTGGATATTCATGGCCTGAATATCAACGCTTGTGGACAGCACATCGCTTATGAAACTCACGCTTGGCTATTCTGAACTCCAAATATCGAATATTGATTTCATTATCTCCTTGTTGCCACATCATTTTGCCTGAAGTCCAGATACTCCCTCCGTATCTCTCATTCGTTACTCCTTAGTGCAATGTAACAGCATTGCTTCATTGGCTACCTTCGTTTCCAATGATGCTTGGTTTGAGCCTTGGCCCCCTAGGAGATATTTTGCCCTAACCACATCTGCAGTTCATGAGAAGTGAAATTATTGGAGCCCTGATCTTCCGGGTCAAGACTGTTATAAAATTGCGCCTACAAGTCTGCGTTTTGTTTTGTTGTACACAGTCGTAAATCTCAAAACTGCATAATTGCCTCCTGGTCTCACACTTTGTTAAACTTACTTTACAGAAAAATGAGCCAGTAACCGAACTTGAGTTTTCGGATTAGCAGTTGTATGTATTTATCATTGCATTATCTGGGTCATGTATGATTTGATGATTAAATTATAAATATAGTAATTAATAGTTTTGTTTTTGTTGTTGTTGTTGAGACCCAGACCGTCCGACCTACCAAGTAATTAATAGTGTGTAGGAGCATTAGAGAAATAGTGATTAAATTTGTATTTTATTAAATCAATCAAATTTCTTGTATTTTATTACTAATGATTAGATACATTGTTATTATGAAAAACAAATATAATTATCCACTATCCAAATTTCTACATATTTTCATCTACTATCTAAAATTTTCATAAAAGGATAAAGGTTGTATTTGGAGTGTAACTTTCTAATGCCTCCTTGAAGAAAGCAGAGTTCAGAGCAAGAAAATATTAGAAAGTTAGATTCTCACAAGCACCAGTTTTATTCATTGCTATTATATTTTTAGACTTAATAAAGATAACTTTTCTTCATAAAATAATATTTATTTTCAAACAATTTTAAAGTTATTATCCATTACTATAAATTCTAAAATTCTAAACAATAACAATTTGCAGCATTCATTAACTTTAAGATTTAGAAACGGATGATGTGATAACACTGATATAAAATTCAGACTATCTGCAACTTTCCTCGTCGCATGCAATAAAATATACATGATAAACACAGTTTATTTTGGTTGGTGTAGATTCGATATGTTGGCTATTGGTTTGATGGAACTGTTATCAAGAACATATTGCTTTGGGGTAGACTTGGAGCATCAGGTACATATTAACATGATTTCTTTCATATAAGAATGCTTACAATCAGCTCCTTCCCCTGCATATAGTATGTACATATTGGCGAATGTAGTTCTGTTTACACATATATAATACATAGTTGAAAACCACTCATTTCTTGATTGGATATTTTGCTTTATATGTGTAGGATAGATCTGCTAAAATGCACTTGGGAATATGGACATTATCTGGGAGGAGATTTAAGAAGTAAAATAACTGGCCACGTAAGCAACGGGGATCTTTAAGCACGTCTTCCATCCATGTTTTAGTTACGTGGAATTTTTCTCAGGGAAGACGGATTTACTAAGTACCAATTCAGAGTTTTGTTAAAATACGGCATTATGGAAATGTCCCCTCCTGATACATGAAAGTAATCGATGACAGACATGACATTTTAATCATTCAAAATATTCCAGACGAAGAGTTAATCTGTTTTTGAGCAGAACGTCTGCTTTATCTTCAGCACCATATATTTTCCTGTTCCTTTATGCGTCATTGTATATATCTCTTCAAAGTTCTACTAGTATATGAAAGACATAATATCATAGTCTTTCTTAGTCTATTTTTCTGATGTTTTGTTCAGTACCAATCGTCGTATTGGACTTCTTCCGAAGTATATTTTCCGAAGGATTTGGAGTTATTTTTGTCATCCAGATAGAAATCAATTATTTCAATAAATAACTTCAAATATGCATTGTTGCTAAATAAAAGCTTATATAAATGTATTGGGCAAATCGACGTAAGTCGACATAGAGTTTAGTGCTAGAGTCCAGTGCCTGGCCATTGGAAAAAAGAAATAAATAAATGTATTGTTGAAATCTTACCATTGTTTAAAATAAAAATCATTGTTGAAATTTGAAATATTTGAATTGTTTAAAAATAAACAAAATATTCTAAAATTTAAATATTAAAATTCCTTCGAAAATAAATTAAGCAGCGATAAAATATGGCCTTAAGGGGGCATAGGACCTTTAAACAGACGAAATTCATTGAAAATAGAGTTATATTTACAATTTTTTAATTTTTACCAGGTGTATCCCATATGTTCAAATTTTTTTATCTAATCATATAGAAAACCTTTCTTACTACACAAATTTTACTGAAGTCATATAATTATATGTACATTTTATATTGTTTTTTAAAATTTATACAATTTTGACAGACATAACGGTGTATGTAGCAGCCGCGCGCAAGATATTTCAAATAATATTATACTTATGGACTTCAATTTGATAATAATATATTTATAACTATTACATCTTTAATTTGTACACACTTTTTAAAATTTTGAAATAAATTTAATATTTTTAAAATTTAAACAAAATGAAATTTTCATTTTCCGTGTTAAAAAACATGAAATAAACCTCTTCATAATTCTTTTTTTATTATTTATGATGAATTTTTGAAGTACAAATTATATATATGGATGAAACAAGTAAGTTCAAAAAATGTGAAAGTGATTGGTTAAATATATTTTAAGATATGTTGCGCGCAAGGGCTAAAATCACATATCTGAGAAAAACAGCTTTAAATTTTAAAAATACATTCAGTGTTACTTATTATCTTATTTTACACCTTAAAATGCCTTTGGTTCATAAATATCACCTTCCTATGTCTGTTATGTAAGAAAAATAAAAAATATTCTGCCTTTTAGGGGCTACTTGAGCTCTATATGTTGCTTCGGAAACTCGAACAGGCGTTTCGCTCAGTAGATTCTTGTTAGTCAGATGAAGCACGTTTACTAAATTTTTACTTATTTATGAGGAATTTTTATCTATAAATTATGTATATAGATGAAACAAGTAAGAGCAAAAAATTTGAAAGTGATTGGTTACATATATTTTAAAATATATTGCGCGCAAGTGTTAAAATCACATATCTGAGAAAAACAGCTTTATAATTTAAAAAGGCTTCAATGTTACTTATTATCTTATTTTGTACCGTAAAATGCCTTTAGTTCTTAATTAGCACCTTCCTATGTCTGTTATGTAAGAAAAATCAAAAATTTTCTGCCTTTTAGAGGCTACTTGAGCTCTATATGTTGCTTCGGAAACTCGAACAGACGTTTCGCGCAGTCGTTTCTTGTTAGTCAGATGAAGAACGTTTACTAAATTTTTACTTATTTATGAGGAATTTTTATCTATAAATTATGTACATAGATGAAACATGTAAGAGCAAAAAATTTGAAAGTGATTGGCTACATATATTTTAAAATATATTACGCACAAGGGTTAAAATCACATATCTGAGAAACCCGCTTTTAAGTTTAAAAATATATTCAGTGTTACTTATTATAGTATTTTGACCTTAGAATGCCTCCAGTGCATAAATAGCACCTTCCTATTTCTGTTATGTTTGAAAAATCAAAATTTTTTTGCCTTTTAAGGGGTATTTGAGCTCTATATGTTGCTTCGGAAGCTCGAACATCAGCTTCGTGTAGAAGTTTCTTGTTAGTCAGATGAAGAACATTTACTAAATTTTTACTTATTTAGGAGGAATTTCTTTTGTATAAATTGTATATATAGATGAAACAAGTAAGAGCAAAAACTTGAAAGTGATTGGCACAATATATTTTAAAATATGCTGTGCACAATTTGTAAAATCACATACCTGAGAAAAACAGCTGCAGTGGTACTTTGATAAACTGAAACTCTAGTGACAAGAAAATAATGAGTTACAGAAAATTTGACGTATTGAAATTGCTTAAAATTACAAAAATATATAACAAATATGACTTTCGCACATGGAAAATTTTGAGTTATCGCAGTTCGGCTAATTAATGTTTGGCTGTAGTTTATTATACATCCTGTGTTATTTTATATCTAATTTAGCATCAAAATGCACCTTATGCATAAGTAATTCCTTCCTCTTCCTCTTGTCTTTGAAAATCAAATGTGTTCTGCCTTTTACGAGCTTTTCGAACTTCATATGTAGTGCTAGAGGCTCGAAATTCCATCACATTCCATTTTTCCGGCACTACCCGAATGGTTTTTTGAACACACTATTTTATGATTATTTTTCCACTTTTCATACCGAGGGCCACTTTTCTTACTTCTGTAGCTGTTGCAGTCTTTACAAAAAGAAGACATTACTTCGGTTTCAATAACCTTCCCGCTTTCTGCTCCGATTAGTGTACACACACCTACAAGTGGCGAATGCCCCTGGTTTTCCAACTACCATCTCCACTTACAGTAATATTTTTCGATTCATTTGATAATTCTCTTTCGTCCTGGACAGCAGTTTTCATTGAAGATATAGCTACAACAGATGTGGCATTTAAAATCCTGCGATTAATTTTATTATATGATTTCTGAGAAACAGGCGCTGGAAGACCCATCGTAGAACAAAAAGTAGATAAAGCCGATAAACCCTGCCCTATACATCGCATAGAAAATACAGCTCTTCTGTTTATTTCTGGAATATTTTTCTTAACACCAAGCATTTTTGTATTTTTCACAGACTTTAATTCATCACAGCTATCACAATATACAAGAAATGTTGATGCTAAACCCATTGAAGATTTATCACGTATATTTATTGTCCCATGACATATTTTGCAGCACAAAACATTTGCAAGCTTCTTGAAAAGTACTGATATATCAACCATTCTATATTAATGGTCTTCAGATGAAATATGTGACTTATCAAGTGAAAGTTCATCTTTTGAGCTGAACAGTTTTTTTACTTGAAACACTTAGCTTAGGCGTAGAATCAACATTTTGTCATTCGAACACTTTCAGATTGTTTTTGTTTTTAATTACATACATACTTGATTGAAAACGTCTTCTTTTCGTTCTTTTACCAGAACGAGATTTAGTTGCCGGTATATCCATTATTAGAAAGCAAAAAGCAAAAAGTTTATATTAAAAAATTGCACCAAACAGTATTGTACGTTGAAGTTTACACAAATAAATATGCAAACGTGAAGAAGTTTGTAATGTGTAATTATAAAATAGATTAACTGTATTTTAGTTCAAAGTTTTGCTTAAACAACATAAATGCAGCAAATCAATCGTAAAAAGTAAAAAAATATAATGAAAAGAAATTGAGAAACTCAGAAGAAATTCTCCACGTTATAAACAAGTTAACGGCTCTAGAATATAAACAAACTGGGCTGAGCAGTTCAGTAGAGGTAAGTAGTTGCCTTCCTACTGCTGCAGAAATAATTAAATAAATAATTAAGACATGGTGGTGAAAAAAGTATTAGATTTACATGACAAAACAGTAAACTGCAAACGTAAACAAATAGTGACGTCCCTTTAAAAATGACGGCGATGGCTGACATGAGAAAATTTTCAAAAGTGTATGTTGCATAAAAGCTCATAACTTTAGAAATAATGCGAATTTTAGAATGCGGTGTTTTGCACAGTGTTCAGAAATGTTCAAACATTCAGAATAAAATAAAATTGAAAAATTGATTTTTTGAAGGTTTAAAGGTCCTATGCCCCCTTAAGGGGGTGCTCCAGAGGAAAACGTTCAAAAAGTGAATTGATAAGAAAACATACTGCCGGACGAGATAGATATTTAAAATTTGGTGTACAGGTAGATAGTTTGGAAGGAAGAAAGTGTATAATTTCAGTTTTCCAATATTTTATACTTTAAGGGGTGTTGTACACAAAAATGTTCGATTTTCGGAATGAAGTAGAAACATCCCTTTTAGAACGTGATAGAGGCTTGATATTTTGTATATGGGCGAATCATTTGATAGAAAACCCAATACGAATGGAGTTTTTCAAAAATATATATTTAAGGGGGGTGGGTACTCCACAGAAAAATATTCGAAAGGTGAAATGATAGAAAAAGTATATTTCGCGATTAGTTAGAGACTTAAAATTTGGTGTACGGGTATACAGTTTGAAAGGACGAAAGTGTGCAATTTCAGTTTACAAAAAGTTGCTTTTGTAGGGGGTGCCGCACACTAAAATGTTCGATTTCACGAACAACTGAAAAACGCCTCCTTTAGAGTGTGATAGAAGCTTGAAATTTAGTATATGGGCTAATCATTTGATAACAAAAATCCTAAAATTATTACGTTTTCTGAAAAATTATCATTTAAGGGGGTGCAACACAGGAAAACGTAAAACCGTTCGAAATATGAAGTGATAGAAAAACATGCTCCACAATAGGATAGAGACATCAAATTTGGTGTACTGGTAGATTCTTTGAAAGGAAGAAAGTGTGCAAATTTTAGATTTCGAATATTTGCTACTTTAGGGTGTGTCGCACGCTAATATTGTTGGGTTATACCTTTGGATATTTAACAATTTTAGGAGTTTTGCTTTTTGTTTAAACGTGTTCAGGGGCCTTATTTACATAGTCATTCTCTTTTAGTTATCCATTTTCCAATTGTTTAGGTTTTTGATATTCTTCTGTTCCAAATAGGTTCTTTTCCATAGGTTTTGTGTTAAAAACGGCGAAAGTTCGTTCTTTTTAGGTTTTAGCAATTTAAATTTATTTAAATTGGCTAATTTGCAATTCCATTTATTGCCCTTTTTATTCCCTTTAATTTGATTCCAAATTTATTGCTTTCGGTTAAAAATTCGTTAATTCATTGCAGTTTTTCAGTTTTATTCTATTTTCAGCTTTTTAAGTATTTCAGAATCGTCCATATTTAAATTATTGCCGAATTCGTATATTTCCAAATCGTTTCACTTCATTTCCTTTTAATTTTCGTCTGCTTTAAAATTCCATTTCTCTTCTTTAAAATTTCGAGTTTTTAATTGGTTGACCGTAATATTAAAATCGTCTGTCATTAATTACTTTATCGTTCATCGATAATTTTGTTTACAATCTGTGGCAGCGATATTTCGCAGTATATAAGCAAAATCGCGCACTTTTTCGATCTCTTACGCTCTTTACCTCTTCCTTCTGAATTAGAACCCAAGATGTGATCTATTAAGTTGTTGTTCTAGCGCTTCCGCGCTAACCGAACAGAAGTTCGAATTCGGCTTGAAATGTATCATTATTCCCGGCTGTGATGTGTGTTTTGCTTTTCAAGATGTAAATTGATTTGTTTAGTTTATAATCAATCAGCATTCCTTTGCCGCTGTGCTCTCCGATGTTGTTTATGTCTGGAAGCTGCCACGAAATGAAGAGTCTTGCTAATTAGTTTCATATCATTTAAATAATGATCCAAGATGTTTCACGATTTATGTGATGTCGGCTGAGGAAGTCTTACCAGCCAAATGGAAATTTGTTTATCCTGACAAGCTGCGAGTTCTATTTATGATGAATGGCATTTCCGAGTCCAATTGACGGACATATGTTAAGTTCTCCATTTTGATGTCAGTAGTCCGGTGCAGAAGTTGGGAGAAATGATTTTTATTACTCGACGTCCCACTGGTGTGGCGAATCTCTTTGGAGTTGAATCCCGTGGAACGGTCTTTTTCCGGATTTTCTGCTGGACATAATTGTGAGCCTGTGCCATGGATTTTCCTCTTCTGGGGTTCTCTGGATCTGCTTTACGTTTGGTGACTCTTCTGATGATTCTTCCTCCCACTGAACTTTGCAGTTTATCCTGGAGCCTTGGTGATATTATTACTTTTCCTCCAAATTCTAATTATATTTCTCAATATTTAAAATATGTTTTTATTTCAATTGTTTTGAGTTAGCATTAAATAAGACCCCCTTTGACTTATATATTTTAAGTTACGAATCCTGTGGATTATTGTTAGGATGTTCTAAATTCCCTTTTGGCTAACTTATGTTTTTATCCCAAATTCAAGTTTAGACAAATAATTGTATAATTTTATTATTGTTAACTTTAAAATTTATTATTCTAACGTTTTTTCTAACACTATACGACCGGCCATTCCATTTATTATTTAAGTTGTTTAGTTAATGAGATGTTTAAAATTTATTAAATATTTTGGAAATTCTTTTAAAATGAAGTTTAAAATTTTAATAAACGTTAGATTTTGAAAACCTAAAAATCTGTGTTCTTTCTTTTACTTTTAATGTTTTTATTTTTAGGTAAAGTGCCATTTTTAATATTTTACAAGAGTACATATTTGTTCACGTAGGGAAACTGGTCAATAGGTCAACTTTCTGTTTATTTATGAATTCAGTTTATTTCTAGAATGTTTTAGGTTTGAGGAACTTTAGAACTTTTTCAGATCAATTCAGTGTTTTCAGATGATTTTAGGTTTTTTTTAGAACTTTTGCAGCTTTCAGAGATAGTTTTTCAGTAGTCAGAATGATTTGAATGTTCTTTAGTATTTCATAATGCACTTTTCCTCCCAACAATATGTTCGCTTTTCGGAATAAATGAGACACTCTTGCTTTTAAATGTGATAGAGGCTTGATATATGGTATATGGGCCAATCATCTGATACAAAACACAACACGAACAGAGTTTTTCAAAAATGTTCATTTTTGGGAGTGCTCCAAAGAAAAACGTTCGAAAGGGGAGATGATAAATTACAGGTAGTATGCTTCGGGGGGAGATAAAGACTTTAATTTGGTGTACTGGTAGATAATTCGAAAGGACGACGTGCGCAACTTAAATTTTCCAATATTTTCCTCTTTAGGGGCTTCTGCACACTAAAATATTCGATTTGCCGAATATATGTGAAACATGAATTATTCAAAAATTTACATTATTCAGGGGTTGCTTATTGCGAGACCGTTAATTTTCAACGGGTATTCGGCTAGTGTAAAACTAAAAGATGAACGACTTCCTTTAAACGAAGTAAAACGAAATGCCCAACTACGGGGGATTCAGAGTACCCGATAATGAAAAATTCCTAATCTCAAAATCCCAGGAATTGTGAAAAATCCTCAGAATTGCAATCCGTGTTTTAATTTGCTGTTTTCGGAAATTACCTATTCTACTAAGATAATCATAAAAATGCAGTACATGACTTTCACTATATCACTATGTAATGCCATGAATTTTCTTCTTTCACAATAAAAAGCATTTGATACATATACAGCAACGATCCATTGCATTATACAGGGTTGAATAAAACTGGCCCGGAAACTCCTTGCTGTTTAGATTACATTTTCACGAAATTCCAAAAAAAATTTTCCGAGCCAGTTTTATTTTGGCAACCCTGTATATGTAAATACGGGGTATAAAATAAAACTGATCCGGAAAAGTTTTTCGGAATTTCGTGGAAACGTAATCTAAACAGCAAGGAGATCATTAGAAGACTTTTACGGACCAGTTTTATTTTATCAACCCTGTATAAGGAAAGTCATAAGCAGCCCACATCAGATTTTTATAATTAGAACATTGCTAGATTTTTCTTCACAACACATAAAACAGACATACAATTCACCTCGTTATCAAGTCAGCAATTTTAATTTTTCATCATGACTGTCATTCCTTCGCAGACCATGAATTTGCATGCTTGACCTCCTGCTAATATTGATCTCACTATTGCAACTAACATTAAATCATTACTTTCAAAAGTCGAATTGGAATAATGAAGCGAGATTTTTCTTGTTTATTCAAATAAATATTGAATTAAGGGTGAGCGTCAGTAAATTTTCTGTCCTATCCGCGCTTTGTTAACTTTCGCGGCACACATATTCCGCCGAAATTCTGCTCAAACAGTTGCGAAATATTGTTTTATAGATAAAATGCTATGCTTAGATTATATTAAAACTAAATTTAATACCTAATAAAACATAGAATATATGTTTTATTTTAATTTAGAATATTTTTGGTGTTGCCATCTGTTGTCGTAATTTAATTCATACCGACTATTTTTATTTTTTAATGAACATTTTAAAATGTCTATTCCTTCTAATACGCTATTAAATACAACAACATATCATATATAATTCCATAATCATGGAAACGTAATTGAACTTGGACTTGAAGACAAAGAAACTTGAAGACTCCTCAGTGATGTAAATTCAGATCCCATATCAAATTTATAGAATCATAAATTACCTTTCCGTGATTGTGGCAATATTATATATGATCTGTTGTTGTATTTAACACTGGATTAGAAGGAATAGATATTTAAAAATGTTCATTAAAAAATAAAAATAATCGGTATGCATTAAATTACGACAACAGATGGCAGCACCAAAAATATTTTGGATTAAAATAAAAAATATATTCTATGTTTTGGGGGGCATTAAATTTAGTTTTAATATAATCGAATCATTGCATTTTATCTTTCAGAAAATATTTCACAACTGTTTGAGCAGAATTTCGGCGAAATATGTGTGCCGCGAAAGTTAACAAAGCGCGGATAGGGCAGAAAATTTACTGACGCTCACCCTTAAACATAAACTAAATAAAATAAAATTAGCTATAAAATCTGCAGATCCAATGTCGCTTATAGTACGTTCAACTTAAATTTCGTTTAGTAAGCAATAATTATTTTCACTCTCTCATACGTAGTATTGAGCCAATACGTATATTGATGCTATACTTATTTAAAGACCTTCTTAACACGTTTTGACTATTTTTTGAGAGATGTCTGTGCTCGATTTCTAAGTTTTTCTTTATCTTTGCTTATATGAACTTTAATATTTTAACGTAGTGTGAAATGATTTGGGATTTTCTTTACGAAAGATGTTCCTTTCCATCGACAATTTTTTTTCAGAAAAAATAAAGCAAAGTTCATGTAAAGCGGCAAACATAACTCGATATTCCATTACGAATAATCCAAGCTAGGAATCAGCAGCGTCAAGATTGTGAAAAATATGTAAGAGGTTTTTTTTTCGATTTGGAGTGGAAGAAGAAGTTTGCTGAGCGTGCTTTTTATCAAATGCATTCATAATATTTCTTTGAAAATTTGAACTATTCAGTCCATCCGATTTTGTATAGAATAAATTGAGGATATACTAAACGCGTTTCTTGCATTAAACATATAGACATTTTATTATTATTTACACGTGCGGAATGGATATATAATTTTTTTCTCTAACTCTACTTTCTCAATTTCAAGTGTTTAGAAAACACCTAAAAGTTAAAGCTCTCTCGTTATTCTAAAATTTAGATAAGATATTAAACTTTAGTGATTATTTTCTTATACCATCTTTTCAATTATTACTTAGGATTGTACATGTTTGGGTATTGTTCATGTAATCAATGGGTCAGGTGACATAATATGGAACTTATAGCTATTCATATTTTAATTTTGATGATTATAATTCAAATTTTATGTTTAACAAATAAAATTGTAATTTCATTCTAATATTTATTTAACGGACATCCATATAAGAAAATCCTCATCTACAAACTTCGTAATTTAAAGATATATATGATCACATAAGATAATCTATAAGTTTATAAGAGAATATGAATATATTATACCATATAAGATTATTAAAGGTATCAAACGGTTTCAAAGACAGAAAAAGTTACAATGAAATCAAGGACATATCTACATATAAAAATAGATGGAAAATCTTACTCAGCTAACGGCAACGATAATCACGACTGACGATTCCGATATACATAGCTAAGGAAAGATACTAATGAAAGATAACATGATTGTTCAAATTAGAATATATTTCATTAAACTTCAGTAACGTCTCGTATATAAGCTCCTGTTACGTGGGTAGGTCACGGCTTACGATAATCACGACGATTGCTCTGATTGGTCTAATGCAACAGACTCGACAATCATAGTGTCGAGGGTAAGAGAAAGTGCACAAACCACTTACCTTTAGTACAAAAACTATGTAACTGCCTATCATTTCAGTTAATTTTATTTAAAATAACAATTTTTACCGGACCAGAAATTGAAAACATATTTATTTTCAACTCAATATTTTCAATTTACAAGATCAAATTACGTAAAGAATTTCACTGCTTAGACACGTTAAAAAAATATTAAAATACGCGTAAATGTTAAATACTAAACATATGCTTAAAAATCGGGATGTTTAGAATTCTTAATTTAATGTGTCGGCATCAGTGTCCGATAGGAATTTTTCTTCAACTACAAAATGAAATTTTACTAGATTGGACATATTGTCTGTAATTTAAACTGCTGTACCATGAATTAGTTAAATTACTCGTATATAAATCAACAAAGCTTGTTTTGCATAAATGTAAAGAGATCCCTCCCCGATAAAGGAATAATGACGCCACGGAGACAAAAATTGTATCGCGGAGATTTTTCACTACGGTGATTGAAACTCGTAAATTTCGTGATGATTCATTCAGTCGTAAATAACCTTTATTATGCATGTTTTGGCCAAATTTTGTCCTATGCTGCCATGTTAAAGAAATATAAAGTATCTAAGTTTACGAAGTTTTTCGAAATAATTTTCGAAGTTTATTTTCGAATTAGAAAATATTCCATCCAATTCTAGATTTTTATTAGCAAAACCGAGTATGAAGTTTCGTGAAAATCTAATAATATTTCTGGTAGGTATCGTATACACAAGAAATCGTCCAAAGACGCATTAACATTAGGTATAATATATACTGCATGTCCAAATTTAAACACAAAAGTGAAAACTGCATTGCTGTAACATTTTCGCGTTATCTCAGACATTTTATTTTCCTCTTCACCTGAAACGAAACAGTCGTTTATTGAACCTCAAACGAAACAGTCGTATGTGTTCTTATCAGAAAATAATTATATTTTGCCTTTAACTTCATGTGTAAATGATTATATTTTGCCGCAACCCAACGTAAGTCGTATAGTGCGAAGATATTTCGCACATCGTTAAAACATAAAAGTCTGCAATTTTTTTTTTAATTTTCACTTACATTATTGTAACTTAAGAGCAGTGTCACCCCTTTAATAACCACAGTGGCATATTTCACATAATTGTAAATGACTTTGCCACAGCATTTTAGCGTGACAATGTCATTTCCCCTATTCATTCATTCTTAATTTAACGCTCTGTAAAAGTATTGCGTGCTGAAACTCCAAAGATTTTGTGAGAATAAATTATCTCATGAAAGATTACGAAGGAATTTTAAAAGTCGCATATCTGAAAATAAATGAAGCAAAGTTCCTTGTAAAGCTACTTGCAAAATTGTTTAATCCTCTTTTTAAGATGTTTTGCAAAATAGGATAAATTTATCAATATATTATTTTCCAGTGTACACTATTCTGCAAAAAACAAGAAAGATCAATAGTGCATAAGCATTGATTATGAAACACTTTCCAACTGAAATGTAATTTCATTTAAAAGTTTCTAAAATGTGATACATTCAGTGGTGATATCTTTTACATTATCACAGTATTACAGTAATTTATTATACATAAATATTTAAAACTGTATCGAAATATAAATTATCTGATTCTTTATGCAAAATCAATGAACATTTCATTCATATAACTTGTATTCCAGACTCCAGAGCTAAATAATTTCGTGTGAAAAAAAATCAGCAATTCTTATGTAATTCATCTTACAATCGCTTGAGTTATTTGCATTCTGCATATGTTAAAATTAGGCTTCGTTGAAGAAATAATAAAAGTTTAGGGATCATTTAAAATCACAACTATTGTAATTGCATAGGCACGGAATTTAGATACACAGCTAATACACAGATGCACAGATAATATATGTGTGTATGTGTATGTACTCAAAGTATTGTAATCGTGCCGAAGATCGGAACTCGAATTTTCAAAGGATCTACACGTTTTGGGACTTCTAGAACACGAAAAATCTATTTTTAGGAAGACGTCTGTGTGTGTAAGGGTGTATCTGTGTATGTTTCTGTGTGTCTGTGTGGATATTACATTCACTCTAATTGAAAAACTAATGGACCGAATTTCATACAATTTGGTAGGTATGTTTTTTGTGGAAAATCCTGATTTTCATTAGATTATAGTACGATTCGTAATAATAGAATCTGCCTTCTTTGCGAAATGGCCGCAGAAATTGCCTTTATCCACTCTAGCTAAAAACTAATGGAACAAATTTAACAAAATTTGGTGAATATTATTTCAATAACCTACAAGTGATTTATATACCAAATTTAACAAAATTTTATATATAAATCATTTGTAGGTTATTCTAGTACGATTCGGGAAAAAGGAACGGGCTATTTTTTCGAAATGGATTATAGTACTTTTGCGTAATGGATTAGATTATAGTACGATTCGTAATAAAAGAATCTGCCTTCTTTGCGAAATGGCCGCAGAAATTGCCTTTATCCACTCTAGTTAAAAACTAATGGAAAAAATTTAACAAAATTTGGTGAATAATATTTCAATAACCTACAAGTGATTTATATACCAAATTTAACAAAATTTTATATATAAATCATTTGTAGGTTATTCTAGTACGATTCGGGAAAAAGTAACGGGCTATTTTTGCGAAATGGCCCGCAAAAATAATTATATATAAAAATAAAAGACTACGTGTGCTCAATTATATCAATTAAATTCCTATTTTATACGTGATTTTTGACAACAAAAAGAATAAGACTAACCCCATTACTCTAGGACTAGCCGTTCTTGAGATATTCTAGTTTTTTTGCGTTTTCGCTACGCCACCTTTGACAATAAGTCCAGCTATCAAATGAGAACCAAATTTTTGTTTAACGTGTAAATTCAATGTCATTTAAAATACTTATGGTTGTTTGTTGTGACACGTCACAACACGTTATATTTTTTTTTATTATTCAAAATTAACATTTTTTTTATATAATTCATTAAATATTTTATTTTAAGATTTATTATTCAAAATTATGCTATTCAAAATTGCTTTTATTTTATATACTCAATTATAGGCCAATTGTCTCTTTTACCAAATTAAATTATAACACGCTGCTGCATTCATATTTTCATGCACGGTCTACGCCCTCTTTCAAAACTGCGGTAAAACGACATCCTTTTTTTTTCTTCGATGATTGGCAAAGGAACCTCCCTGGTTCAGCGAGAATTTATTTTTTTTGTATGGCAACATCCGGTTAGACGGGAGATTTTTTTCCACGGTGTATAAAGTGCTGAGCCATTTCTCTCCTAAAAAAGTCTTCAAGTATAGAGGTTGTTTTTCGTTGGCAGGGGGCCTTGGTGTCCCTTGTCTTAGCCATATATATATATATATATATATATATATATATATAATATGTTCTCACGAGATTGTTTCATCTATTTATTATATTATAAAATCAAGATACATCTAATACGTTCTGATTAATTAGAATTGTGCTGTTCAAGAAAAGAAGAAAAGGTGGTGTGCGATTAAGCAAACATGGTATGTCTACAATAATTGTGAATCAAAAAAAATTTATGTTGGTGTAAATTAGAAGAAAAAATGAAGAAATATTTTTTATGGTCTTATGATTTAAAAATGTTTTTTTTTCACGTTCGATTGAGACATTTTCTTTATATGAGAGATGAGCAAGGTATTCTAAAATAAATTGGTTTCAGCAATACGTGGTGTATAGGAGACGGATTATCGTTTATTGTGATTGTGATATAATGGTGATTTTTCAACTTTCAATTCAGAGATCATAAAAATGTATATATATATATATATATATATATATATATATATATATATATATATATATATATATATATATATAAGATTTATCTGTTAGTGTTGAAGGCTCAAACCCACACAACAGATCCATAGGTTTGCAGCAGCCTAATGTGTGGTCTGGCAATTGCTAGAGTGAAAAAAATGAGTAAATAACATTAAATAATGTATCAAATTGGTATGTGTTTGTTTCTTCAAATTCTTACTTCCACAATTTGCATCAATTTATAAAGAAAATAATGCATTCATCCTATATTTTGGATATTATGTGAAGAAGATTAATATATATATATAATTGAAGAAGATGTTTCTAACCTTTCATATATCAACATTAAATAAAGAACATTTAAAGAAAATTTATATTTTCATTTTTTTTTCATGAATTTAGACTCATTCATTTTAGGAACTTTTATCTAATATTGTAATTAAGTACAAGAACATTTTAACATTCAATTATTTTTTTTATATATTAAAATTCAGATCCAGACCCAGGTAAGGAATTTGTAAAAAATTGATTTTACATGAAATTGAATCAACTCAATGTGTATCAGATATTAAATAATTTTTTTTTGTAAAAGTTATTTTAGGCGCTCACATACAAAATCGTTTTAATTTAATTTAATTATACAACGCATTGTTCTATTTGTTCTAAATTCTATTTCCCACTATACGATCCCCTTCCATTAAGTAACTAATCTTTAATTAATTAAGTTCCTTCTTTTAATTGTATGTGAGTGACCGACCCAATCAGGTGTTGAGATATGATCGTTCAATTGATTTTGTTTAATTAAGTCCCTTGAATGGTTGTATCACAACATTGTTATTTTGTGCAGATAAACACAAATTATTATTGAAGAAATAAAGAGAACGAATATGAGTCTGCAAGGAAAGACATGTGATGTCCACATCAGAATATTTAACAATATTACAACAATGATTTATAGAAGTGAACGGGGATTATTTGCAGGCAATTTCGAAAAAAATGTATGATCTATATTTAAAGATCCATCAAATTTTTGTCGAATAAAATGTTCAACAAATTTAAGCTGTGTACCAAATTTTAACTCTCTAGGACGTAGGAAAGTGCATTAAAAATGTCATCAAATAAGTATATCATGAAGAGTAATATAAAATTTTAAAAAAATGAAAAATTGTTATCTACCAAATTAATTTTTAAATGTGAAGCTTTTTTCATATGCAAAATGATTAAAAACTTGGAAAGATATTTATTATATAATATATCTCTTTTTCTTTCTGGAGGATATCCCAAAGTCAGAATTTAATTTTGTTTTTTTCCCTATATTAAATAATTTTTAATTAAAAAACTACTTAACATATTTTACTGAATTTTTTTTATATATTCAATGGGATAATGTGAATATTTCCTAAAAATTTTTCAGCAATTTGTGAATTTTAAATTTGCTTAAAAAATGTTTGAAAAATTAGGTCCTATAGGGTTCAATGTATTTCATATTTTCAACCCGGGCTCAATAAAAAACTAACTGGGTGATATTATTTATTTGTATTCCCATAGGTCCCACAGACCGTCTGAAAAACATACTAAAATTTCATTTTGATAAAGTCGTTTTTACGGCAGTTATCGTGCTAAAGGACAGACAGAATGAACAAAGTCATAAACACTTTTCAACTTTGTTGCAAAGTGTTAAAAACGGAGCACCATGAAGAAAGTGAATGTTTTTATTGAAATTAAATATGCTTACAGCTCATACACAAGTAATGAAATGATTACAAAATCAAGGCGGCAGAATCAATGGTTAGCAATTGTATACTGAATTTCCAAATCAGTAATCGGTGAAATCCCCCTTGGTGGCAATGTATGCTTGTAACGTCTAGGCAAGGAGTGATAAAGTTTCATAATGTCACTCAGCGATACTTTCTGTCAGGCATTCTTCTGAACACTGTGCACACAAATTACTCGGAAGGTTAGTTGCACCATTGAACGGACCTGGTCTTAAGCCTATATTGTTATAAAAGCTCACTACTTTCACATGCATAGTCTTTTCTGTAAGTGTTTCTGCTGAACCAATTATCGTCGTATTAATTGAATACCCCTCTTTCTTTTCGTACTCGTAATTGGACTGTTTTGCTTACCTCTGTTGGTATAGTTAGTTTTAAAAAGTTCCGTATTTAGCCGGTAGGGTTAATACAAGCATGGTCAATCGACTGTGCTTTCCTATAGATATATTGCAAAGTCCACTTCGACAATAAGAGCTTGCAATTTCGTCCCAGTAGCTCAACGGTAGAACGTCGGCTAACCAGTTCTAAGATCCAGGATTCGATTTTCGGTTGGGGCAGCAAGGTTCTTTACAATGGTGCACGAACAAATCAACCCTGTAGGTTAGTACAAAAATGTTGGAGGTCTGAAGACCCCAGACCGTGCGACTCACATAGTGGGTTTAGAGTAGCTAACCGCATGTCGGGAAATGATACCTCCTGCACTCAGGAAGCAGCCAAGGTCTACCATTCCGCCAAACGATTTATAGTCTAAGATGATAACAATTGATGAAAAATATTGTGGTTAAATAGACAATTTTACATTAGATTTGAACTTAACAAATACGTCCAATTTTCAAAAATGGGAAAAAGATTATTGCGAATATAGATAAAAAGATCATTGAAAAATAAAATTTAGAGTAAGGTATATAAATGTCGGAGGTATAAACGTGGCCGTATTGCGACTAGTACGGATTCAATAGACTCTGGATGATTGAAGTCGGATTTCAAATTTAGATTATAACGACCACATAGGATACTACCCTGGGTAAAAATAGTAGTAGCAGGAGGCTAACCTGGGATAAAAATAGCAAGAGGTGGTCATTCAGATTGTCCGTTTCCCGCCAATCTGACATTAGAAGGTGGATAATGCAGAGTACATTTCAACGATAAGTCTTTTCAATTTCGTCAACGGTAGAGCGTCGACTGGCCAGTTCGTAGATCCACGGTTCGATTCCCGGTTGGGATAGCAAGGTTCTTTACACCATGTTACTGTCGTGGCACTGCGATACACAGTTTAAGGGTTATAGAATATAGAGGTTATACGAATTATGCTAAGAAGCCTGAGAGAGAAACAGTGAAATATGGAGAAAGATTTACTGATAGATCAATATTTCTAAAATGAAACATATTTATTCCACGGAAACGGATATCATTGATTTTATTTAATATGTATGAAAACTTATTAAATATTTTAATGAATGTTAATGAATATAATTTACATTAACTATATTTATATATTACACTCACATTACGATGAAACATTTTAATTTTTTACATTATACTTCAGCATTGTATCAAGATATAATGATTTATTTTAAACTATTTCCATTGAACTCAATAAGTTTAAAACATTTGGGGCAAATGGAACATTCCTGATACAGAAAACAATGGATTTCTATCTTTAACGCCTTTCACAATGTTATTTTATCATAGAGTAGTCTGCTATATTATAAGAGCATCTAAGAAAAATGTGTGAAGAAAAAGCAGAGATATTGCAGAAGCATGATAGTGTGTTTATTTTGGGCAAATGATGAAAGGCGGAAAAGACGTTGGAAATATTTCAATAAAGAACCTTACGAAATTGTGTTTATATTGTAAAAGGTGAGCCCAGATTGAGTTGGTTTATTTTTGACATTTCAAAACGCAACATTCTGAGAAACACTGCTCATGCAATTTTGAGCTTAGGTGTGAAATGTATTCGGAAGACAAAGTTTATTTTGTCTTATTTCTTCAGTCTAAATTTATTTTGCAGTATATCCTCATGTCATAAAACACTTCTATGTTGAAAATATATTTAGTTCTGTTTATAAATAACACTAATTTTATTAATTTATTTTCATAACATTGATTCTATACTCGAAACTACTACTTGTAAATGTTTACCTCTCGAAAAAATTTAACAAAAAGTGGACCCAGCATTCTTATTAATTCAGATTTTTGATCGAAGTGTAAATTCTGGGATCGTGTAAGTTAAATAAACTCCTCTTCTTTCTCCTTACTTTAAGTTTAGTATATTTATTTATACAGGATAATATCATTATTTACACTTATATTATTTACATTTTTAACGAGCCTTGCTGCCCCAACCAGGAGTCGAACCCTGGATCTCTGAACTGGCCAGACTGCGTTCTGCCGTTGAGCTACTGGAACGAAATTGCAAGTTCTTATCGTTGGAGCGGATTCTATTTTCTCCACCCTCTAATGTCAGACTGATTACTGCAACTACTATTTTTACCCAGGTTAGCATCATGTGTGGTCGTTATACTCTCAATTTGAAATCAGCTCTCAAACTTCAAGAATCACTCTGAATCCGTACTAGTCGTACTTTAAGACCTACTAGGGTTACTTTCAGACCTCCGACATCTTTGCACTAATCTACATTGTTAATTTGTTCGGGCGCCATTGTAAAGAGACTTGCTGCCCCAACCGGGAGTCGAACCCTGAATATCCAAACTGGCCAACTGACGCTCTACCGTTGAGCTACTAAGACGAAATTGCAAGCTCTTATCATCGAAGTAAACTCTGTACACTTAAGTCATCAACTGTGCTCAGTTGCAAATATAAGTAATTCTCGCCCCATTGAGACAACTATCGCTTCGGCGAGGACTCAAACCACAATTTTCTGATAGATAATAAGAGGTTATAGCCATTGACTGAAGAAAAACAATTGAGAAACAATTATCAAATTTTCTCAAAATCATAATTAAATAAAAACGATATAAATAATAACATTCATAACTTTATATATTGCTGAATAAATAAATTTAAATTTTAATGTTCAGAACCTAATAATATAAAGACTTCAAATGTCAAGGCACTTATATTTTTATGTTATAGACTCGTTTACAAATTAATATACATATAAACACGAAATTAAATTCTAAACACTCAGGGATTTAAAATAGAAGAATAAATCGTAAATTAGAAGTGCAACAGCAATAATCGATATTTCCTATACATCATACGATTCTACAAGGAGCAAAACATGTATTGATTATTTGATCGATCGAAATACATCAGGAAATGGCAAATTTAAAAAAATGTGGAAAATCTGATAAACAATTCATGAAACATCATCTTTTACGGTCGATCACATTATTAGAATTCAAATGTCATCTTTTATGGCCTCAGTATTCATTTCATGAGTTACAGAGATTTTGAATGATTCATATTTTTTCTTGTTATGCCTTTTTTACCTATCTTGTTTTTCTTTGAATCTCTTCAGATAATTCAATACACAAATAAAAAAGATTTGATGTTTTAAACAATACATAAGGTATAAACTTAAATTTGCTTAAAGAAACGCAAGTCATTACATACTTAAATTCGAGTAGACCAATATGTATCGAATAGAAGTCATTCAAAACATGGCATTCATAATTAATTCAACACTGTGGAGTGAATTTAGCAGACACATCTTTTGAGGATGTTTTTAACAGGCAAATTACGCAAATGCTGGGGACCCACGAAATCTGGGGGCCCATCCTTTGTGTTAAATGTACTTTTTTCACAATAAAAATTCTATGGAGGCTCTAGGACTCATTTTTGCTTAGGGATCCCGACAAGAGCTAAGGGAATTCTGCTGGTTCTGAAGACTTACAATGAAAGAGACAATCCAAACGTAAATACTCCTGGCAAATTGGACGAGGGAGGGAGATTCAAATGAAGTTTTGCGGGGCTGATCTTAGTCTTTTACGCCACTGATCAAATATTTTTAGGCTAATTATGCACTCAAAACTAACATAATGCATACCCTCTTATAATACTGCCAATACATTTTTACTGAAATATATAAAACATTTTTAGACTCCTGTGGCATGAGGCATCGTCTATGGAGACGTGACTAAGTGTCGATGCTATCAAACATTTGATTTTCTCAATTATTTTACTAAACATCAATTAACTTTTATTTATTTGCTTAGAAATTAAATATCTATATTTGTCGCCCACCAATCAATTTAAAAACAAGATATTCGTATTACTAATAATGCGCAATAGAGGCGAAATTGGGAACAAGTAGTATCCTCAAAAGAAAAGGTGTGATTGAGCTATGAAAAGCTGTTAAAAGCCGTTAAAGGCTGTGAATTACTAGTTGAAGTGTTGAAAACCCAGACCACACGACAGACCCGAAGGCTTACTGTTGCTAAGTGTGTGGCGGGAACTTTATTATAGATTCAAGAAATTACATTACAAATTAAAATTGAATCACAACACAAGTAGTTACATCAAAACAAGCAAAAGAATGGCAACGACAGAACAAAACATAAAAACAATACAATATAGTACAGTACAATACAATGCAATACAAGAGAGACAAAAGGCAGAAAATTGTAAAGAGGGAAAAACCCCCGAAGGGAAAAAACCCAAACACAAAATACAAAAGGGAAAACGGAAAAAGAAAAGGGACAAGGTAGGAAGACAAAAGGGTTAAGACGAAGTTTGAAAAACCAGAAATTAAAAAAAAATATTAATAATAATAATAATTAAAACAAAACAGAAAACCACAAAGAGATTTACAACAACAGTACACAAAAATATACAAGGTTAAGGCTGGAAACAGCCGAAGCAGGAAAAAAGTTAAATTCAACGTAATTAAATTCATTAAATAAAGGAAAATATCAAAGTTAAGAGTTATAAAGTTAAGAGTTAGGCTAAAGAATGAACAAGAGTTATAAAGTTTGCAATGCGAAAACGCAAAAGGATTTATAAATGAACAAAGTTAACAGTGTTAAAAAGGTAAACAAGAAAAACCCTTGAGTGCAAATTAAATATTTTAAAATTTTAAAAAAAATAATAATAATAATACAAAAATTAGATGCCAAAAACGGACTGTTGTACACCTGGAATCCAAGCAAAAAAATTTCACACCAAAAGAAAAACGAACGGCTGCAGGACAGGAATCCGCGAAAAAAAGAAAAAAAAGATAAACAGAGAAATATATGACAAAATAAAGAAGTTTTAAAAACCAAAAGCGGACGGATGAAAACCAAGCGGACGGCAGGAATCCAAGAAAATTTGAAAGCCAAAAGGCAGACGGCTGCAGAACAGGAATCCGAAGAGGAAACACAAAAAAGGTACAAAAAGGAAAAAGATAAAAAAAAAACAAAGAATTTAAGAACCAAAAGAGGACGGCTGATAACCAGGAATCCAGAGTGAATTACTATGTGAATTACTAGTAATTAATGTGAATTACTAGTATATTAACTTTCACTATATTCTCAAACTTATTCAAACAAATTACAGAATTAGCAGTTTTGTAGATAAACAATTGCCTTGTTTCAAATTCTTAATTCTTGATCCGCTGATTTCTGTATCCTCAAATCTTTGAATTCAGTTTATTGTCCTCATTTAATCTGAATAGTTCTGTCTTTTGGGATTTTCACAGTATGTGAAGTGCAGTTGTTGTTGACTGCCCTCCATTGTCTATCGGCACTGTCCATGAACCCGTTAATCCTCAGGAAATCGCAAGGAAAGAGCAAGTAAGGGCTTTGAGGCAAAATCATATCTTGTAAGCTGTAGACAGTCGAATCTATGTTCCAGGAAAGGCTAATCGACACCATATTTGCTGCAGGTAGGGTAAACCTTCCGGCGATGACCATAAGAGGGACCAATTAAGTGGCCACTAAGAAATATAGATAGCGCCGTCAGTTCGTTTCTCTCACAAGGAAGACCAGAAGAACCACTGGGTCGGTCGCTCTGATACTAGTCATGAGTTGGGAAGACGAACCATGTATTTTAAGCAAACTTTTGTCTTTCTAGAATAGAGCGCTTTCTTCAAGGTAGTATGTAACCTTATCTTGTTCTGCTTAGTAGATATTTTTGTTGAACATTACTGTGGGAACATGGAAGGCTTGTGGAGAATGAGATTGAACTGTTTGGCAGGCATTTTTAAAGTACACACCTTAATTCAAAACTTTTAGTCAGTCTGTTTCAAAAATGTCAATATAAGTCTATATGGCCTATGTATTAGTAAGATAACTCAAGAGCAACTGAACTGTCACATGTAGCAACATTTTGTATAAACCAGAACTATATAAATTTTTGTTGTAAACCACTCTCTTAGATAACAAATTATTTTAAATAGCATTTTTGCACATGAAAACTAGACTATTTTATAAAGAGTGGCCTTAGTAAAGTAAATACTGGAAGAAAATGTGAACTTTATTATATGTGAATGATATTAAGATATTGCATTTTAATAATTGTTAGAAGATTGCGTCTTAATCATCCATATGACAAAAATGTTTTTTTAAGAAGTGTATAGCATTTTTGCACATGGAAACTTGTGATAATTCTAGAAACTATGACCTTAGGAAAGTAAATACTGGAAGACAATAGTCTGAACTGAATTACGTTAATTATATTAAGGTATTACATTTTAATGCTAGCTAGAAGAATGCAGCGTAATTATCTGTATGACATACCTACTATCAATTACATTATTTTGAAGTAACGAAAAATTAAACTATCACTAAATTATTTTACATGGGTAACAAAATTAAAGATCTTTTTAAGTAAATAAATGAGAGCTCCTAAAGTGTACACCTTTTACATGTGGTATATGACGGAAGTGTGGTATAACGCAAATAGACCGAAATAATTTGTAGCGTCAAATCTTGAGAAAGACCAAAACAATTTGGAATGTAAAATGGTGAGAAAGACCAAAATAATTTGGAATATAAAATGATGAGAATTACCACCAAAATAATTTTTGGTGTAAAGTAATGAGAAAGATCAAAATAAATTGAAATATAAAATTATGAGATAATACAAATAATTATGGAATATAAATTCACAGGAAAAAATCATCTGTGATTTCACACTCCAAATATTTCAGTTTTTTTTAACAATCGTAAATATTGCACCTTATATAATTTTTTTTCATAGATTGTATTTGCAAATCGAATGTGATAGTAAATATTGCCAGAGTCGTAAAATTTTCCAACTTTAAGTAAAATTAAATACCAAAGTTATTTCAATGGGACTAGCTATAAAGTGCAGTTACATTTATTTTATAGATGTGAAAATATTTTTCTTAAAATACAATGAATGTACATTTTCCTTACGCCGAACAAAGCACCTAAGCGAAAATCAATGCAACAGATCCTGTTGTGGTACCTCTATCCAAAAATATGCTGAGAAGTTTTCTTGGGTAAGATGGCTTTTCTTGAGAGTTTTCTATTTCAAATACTTTTATTTTTTTATAGAAACAAAGTGTTTTAAAAAAGATTGTGGCGTTAAAGACGACGTGCTTACTGGAGGCTATAGTAACGAAAACATTTTACTTTCGGGAATGGTTATATCTTTGTTTACATAAAGTCTCAAATCAAAAGCTGTCGTTAGATTTCACATATCAACAGATCAGAAGTTGTCGTTAGATTTCACAATAAAGACCCTTTATATCTAGATCTATTCGGGGGACAAACTGTATATTTATGACAGACCTATACGAACGGTCATCTCTCAAAAATTATGTATAGTTTAAGTTAACCTATAAGTATATTTCACTGAGTTTAACTGCAATCAAACCTTATTGAGTTTAACTACTAGTGCACTTTATGTGTTTAACTGTAGTCAAACCTGATTGATTTTAGCGAATATCATACATTGGTGAGTTTAATTACTATGTAGAAAAGTAGCAAAACGTACCATTACTCCAACCCATAAAATAATTCATTCAAGGATGTTCGTATTTTGAGTAAAGTTAATTTATTGTTAAGTGCTTAATCTACTTAATAATAAATTACTTATTAGTTAATCTACTTAAGTTGTTCATTGTTACACGGAACTAGTAGTTTATTGTTACTAGAAGTCTATTGTACTAAAAACTTTTGGTTTTTGACAAAATATTAACATCATATGTAGGAAGATTTTTTAAATAATATAATTTTTCCATGAGCCACCCCTTTTGCTTTTAAATCTATCTCTACGGCAATCAGCTTTATTTCTAGTCTCAGCCATGTATTAAACGGTGCATATTAAGAAGACTATTAATACTGCATTCATAAAGACTATTAATGCTGCATTCATAAAGACTATTAATACAGCAAGATTCGACAAAGATGAAATATTATTTAATGTGTTATTTCATTTTACCGGCATCACCTCTTTCATATATCATTTTTCATCTATTGAGCACTTGCCCTTTCTGTACAGAGTGATTTCTTTAGACATACATTTAAAAATTAGAGTTTTCTGTTTTGCTTCTTTAATTTGTTTAATTTATAAATAGAATTTTCTGTAAAATTCGATACTATTTGCATGATAGTATGAGCGATTAAAAGGGAAAATGAATAAGTTCCCTCTTTTCATGCATATTATTCAGAAAACAAATAAACATAAAAATGTACAACTTTAAATCGTATTTTTAGTGTAACTGTTAAATTTTATCAGAGATAATTTACCATTATTCTACTATAATTTAAAATATTTTCTACAGACTGGATGTTTATCTCAGAAATGCTTCTATATTGAATAAAATGTCAGACAGTTTTATATTTTCTATTCTGCTATTCCAAAAATGTCTGCTTTCCAGATATAAGAGAATATTATCGATTTCCATTTAACCTATTGCAAGTATAAAGGTGAAACTATCTGAGTTTAATAAAACTTGAACTCTTCTGATATTAAAAATTTTACGTTTTACCAGGTCCTTGATCTAATAAAAAATTCCAAGACCATATTAGTTTTTTTTTGCCTTAGTTTCTTAGTTATTTTATGTTTTAATCTGATTCACAACAATTTTGGCTATATTCACACAAATCAACTCCCTACAATACCACATAGTTTACATCCTGACACCATAGAAAAGGTCAAAAAATTATCTTTGAAATAAAATGTGCACACAATATGATTATTAGACGACTTTTAGTGATTTTTTAAAAATATATACGTTTTGTGCACTTTATAAACCCTCCGATTTTTATAATTCGATATATAGAAATTGACTTGACAAGCATTGTTCATTTTTTCAGAACAACATCTCAGATTACTCCAGAAAATTACAACTTCACAAACCCATCCGTTGATTAATTATACATTTTTATCCAAGGCAGGTATTTGATTTTATCATACCACTAGAAGGCAAGTGATCCGACTTTCTCAACAGGACTGGGATAATCCTGGTCATTTCCCGAGCTGATGTATTTATTGAAGCTTTTAGTGATAGCTTGATTTTATTCATTCCTGTGCAATCCATGCGAAGGTTTAGAATTGCGTATATTTAGATGGGATTTCGTATCATGCACATTGCTATTTTTCCTCACGTTTACATGAGAGTTCAATTTTTGCAGTTATAATTCGTCAAAGCATGGATTTTGTCTATCCTGGTCTCACTAGACCTTAGACTGTAACTGAGCATAAAAAAGTAACTGGACATGTGAAACTCCACGATAGTATATTGTATAATGATAAATAAATGGAATACATAGTATAAATGCATTCCTGTTGTTAACGACATAATGCAAAACAATGTAAACGTTCTGTATTTGATTTCAGATTTCAAATAATTTCGTGTGAACGTTGAGGTGTCCACTTCGACCAAAAGAGGTTACAATTCTGTCCCAATACCTTAACGGTAGATCGTCGGCTAGCCAGTGGTTTGATTACCGATTTCGGCAGATAGGTTCTTAACAGTGGTGTTCAAACAAATGAACGATGTAGGTTACTGCAAGGATATTGGATATCTTAACACGTCCACCGACCCACCTGAAAGTATTCGGGAAATAAACTCTATAACAAAAAAATCGACGCACCAAGAAGGAGTTGTTTTTGTTGAGACCCAGACCGTCCGACCTACCAGAAAGGTGTAAAGTAACCGTCTGGACGGCCGGGAAGCCCAAGAAGGAGTTGTCCGATTGTAATGAAATTTCGCATGCGAAGATATTTAGTCTTTAGTGACTAGTCCCGTTTTCAACTGTGTCCTAACGATAACCGCAGACATGCCTGGAGACGTCCAGGGCAGCGTGGGGATCCTGCCCTTAATATCGCACGCTACACATGTCCACAACAGGGCGTTATTGTCTGGGGTGCCATCTCCTTAGATAGCTGGACCCTTTGATAGTCATTTCTGGAACACTGACAGCACAGCTGTACGTAGACAGCATTATACGACCGATTGTGGTACCGTTCCTTTTGCGACATCCCGGGTTTATTTTTCAACAAGATAATCCCCGGACGCACACGGCACGTGTTGCTATGAATTGTCTTCAAGCTTGCACAACACTTCCTTGGCCAACTAGGTCTCTTGATCGCTCTCCCATAGATCACATTTGGGACGTTATGGGAAGGCGATTGCAACCATACCAGAATGTTGACGATTTAACCCGATAGTTGGAGACAATTTGGCAAGACATTCCAAAGGACACCATCCGTGAACTTTATCAGTCTATGCCACGCCGGGTGACATCTTGAATCCAGGCCAGAGGTGGACCAACGTCTTATTGACTTCCTCCCTTTGTTTACGGAAACTCTAAATCGAACGCTAAATCATTAAATTGTTCTGAAATTTTAATCGTTCTCTTTCTATGTATGTTCATCACATCCACCAATTTTTGTCACAATCAGACACTCCTTCTTGGTGCGTCGATTTTTTTGTTATAGAGTGTATATTTGAAGTCTGTAAGGGATCTTAGTACGACTAGCACGGACACAGTGGACACTGGTACATTGAGAGTCAATTTCAAATTTGGAGATCCACAACTACACAGGAAGAAAACATAGAGGATACAAATAGCATCAGGATGTTAATCTGAGGTAAAAATTGCAGGTGGTGGTCAGTCAGATTGGCAGTTCCACGACAAACTGGCATTAGATGGTGGAGAATGCAGAGTTCACTTCGATGAAGAGAACTTGTAATTTCGTCATAGTAGCTCAACGATAGAGTGTCGAATAGCCAGTACAAAGATCCGTGTTTCGATTCTCAGGTGGGGCAGAAAGTTTTTTTACAAATTAAGAACAGATAAATATTATCTTTCATGATTCTAATCTTCATAAGTATATTTTTAATTGTATAATTTCATTTGAATGCAATTGGAAAATGAATAATTGTTGTTTTCTAATAAACTATGAAATATTTACAAAAATGTAATAAACCATTTTCCGACTTCGATTTTCTATTAGTACAATCATGCTACACAAAACTATCATCTTTATGCCAAAAGAAATAATAGAGAATCCTTATTTATGTGAAGAATGCAAATGAAATCGCACAATTCTTGCTCTACACTGCATGCAAAAGTATATATTGAGGACTCAACATCCCCAAGGAATCTATTCCAGGGAGCCACTTGAAAAAATACAGATCTTACTTTACAGCTGAAAAGAGTAGACAATTTTAACTTTCCTTACGTACATAATCAAATATGCGTCAGGAAAGCGTGACGGGGTCGTTTTTGATCGAAATTGTGACGGGGTCGAAATTGAGTTTTCGACAGAATAGAGCTTTTTAAGCATCAATGAACTCGAATCCAACGTTTTTGAAGTGAGGTGTATGTGTATGCATGATAGTCCATGTGCTTGTGAGACTGTAGAAGCAATATATTACGAAAATTTAAATGGTTAGAAAATTATATTGTATGATTATATGCAATTAGTTAATAATGGCACTCTCTTGATTTGGAAAGTAATCAAATGTTTAACATCCTTCCCCCCCCCCACACACACATACACACACTGCAATTTTTGAAGCCACTTTGAAAAAAAAATTGAAAAATCAGGATCTTCAATAAGGATAAACAAAGAATAATTTAAATCATAATTCTTTAATGAAAAACGAATAACATAAATACGAACCGTTATCAGGATATTGCACGATTTTTGACTGAAATGTTAAATAAAAAACATGCAATTGTAGTGTTAATTTAATGTTAATTGTAATGTTTATTGTAATGTTAATTGTAATGTTAATTGTAACATGCAAGTGCTTAGTTTCATCAAATGTTCTCACTTTCCAATCGCAATGTTATGCACTATACATGCTAATAGCATTGTCGTGGATCTAATTGACCCTATTCACTAGAGATCATTCTTTTGTAAATTTTTGTATTTCAACTTGTGATATAAAAATATGGAGGAAAGAGACACCATATTTGGTGAAAATACTAGAAGAAGCAAATGACATTAAATTTGGTGGGGAAATATTTAACTCGTAATTAATAATTAGACTAATTTGAGCTCCACACCTTAATAATATGTACAAAGCCATGAGTATAATATATAACCAATATGTTGTGCTGTCGGGCATTAACCGAAACATAAACATAATTCCGGAGGGATAAGCATTGATTATAGACTATTTATCCAATACACTTTTAATTCTCCTCGCATAATTATTTATATCAACAAATATATGTATTCCTCTAACATTTTCAATTAATAATTCGAACATATACATACCTTTCACTAATATTTTTAATTAATAATTTTACAATTGTATTCCTTTTAAATTTTACATGGAAGGGAGTCGGATGACGAAGTAATTTATAAATAACTGATTTGGATTAAACTCGAATTTCTAATGATATATAAAGGATTACCTGTTGTGGATGTCATCCTTATCTCAGGTTTGATTACTCGAATAACCTTGGTCTGAACCATTGGGTCCTGTCGTTGACTTGATTTTTAGGACTTTTCTTTTTTGTTCATCAACTAAATCATTTTGTTAATTGCTCATCAATCTTTTATAGAGTCCTTTCCAATAATTACTGCGACGAATCTCCGTCAACTTATTTTTTGTACGAAGACCTTGACTTGTTCTGTTGTCTGCCACTTAATTCCTTCCCGCTGGACCCATTGGCTGATGCGCTAGTGTGAGGGAGTTGTTATTAGCCGCAGATAAGCTGTCTATAGAACATTGTGGCCTTATGATCTGTGTGGGGTTTACTTATTACCCCACATAAATTTATTTACACTTAATATCAACCTCTGGTGACCGTCTAACTGCGTTTACTGTTGACGCTTACAAAGTTTACCGCTATTATCCGGTACTTGCGGTTTGAGGTCATAAATGCCTGAAAGGCTGCAATCACCCACAGTGCAAAAACAAAACGCACTATTGCCATAACACAATAGTTGTAAATAAAATGTTAATTGCCTTTTAATGAGGATTATCTTCTTCTTTGATACAGTCCGTCCGACCTACCCGAAGGTGTTAAGTATGTATTTGAACGACCGGGAAGTGCCACCTAATTTTGATAGGAACCTAGCGACAGAGGCATCCGCAGAGATGAGGATTTTGCACATGCGCATGAATATCTCACTTTGATTGAACAAATCAGTTGTCAAAAGCGCTGAATGTAAATTTACGTGGCGTTAATTCACAGCCCAAAACATTGTACTGTGGATTTTATACACCAATGTTTCCCTCTGAAAGAAGAAAAGTCATGCATAATGTTGAAAAAATTATGTGCTGCGCAGGTGAGACATTTTTTTATGATCTCCAATTTCACAAAAGAGCGTAACCCAACAATGTTGAAATACATATACAATCACTCCAATTATACAATAGAGAACTATGACTACAACATGTACGTGAATCAGAAAAAAAAAGCGAAGAAACATAATCTGGCTTCAAGACTGCACGTTTCCATAGGAATTACATATTTCAAGATTTTCATCTAGAAGCACATCAGCAATTTTTTAGCATGAGAATATAGAAATATTTGATTAATTCTCAATCATAAAAAAGAACGTCTATGAAAAAACAAACTACAAAGCAATTTTGTAAGGATACACTGTATGTAATGTTCCCACAAAAGGAGGAAAATGTATACATTTTTATGAAAATAACATAATTTTACCTTTGCGTGACTTTGTGCAATCATTAACTTCTTAGATATTGAACGTGCAATTTATTTTCCTGATGAATGCTATCGATTTATTTTTTTTTTAATTCTGTTTTATACTGTGCAGGATAATGTGGAATTTTGAAAGATAAATTGTGTTTAATATCAAACATAGATTTTTTGCTTGTCTTTAACTTAATTTTATAAGTAATGACGTAATATGTAAATATAGCTCTTTCGTTATATTTGGGTCCAAAACTATTATGTTGCGGTGAAACAATTTCCTAATTTAGTTGTTCAACGAAGATATGTAAAAATTTAAATAAAAACTGTATATATATAGTGGCATTCTCGTTTATCCTGTTTTCCTATGAATTACTTGTTTAGTAAGAATTTTCATCTTTGATTCATGTTCATATTCAGGATTGCATATTTGGGATGTTCATATTCTGAATTGCTTGTCCTGTCTCCAGCTTAGACTCACTGGACGGGTCTGGGAGTATCACTGTGAACGTTTGCACTACCTCCTTGGTAGAATTTCGATTTGTTCATTCCGGTGCTTCTGATAATTAAGCTGTTGAGGTTGATCGTGTATACACGTGGTGGAAGAAGAAGGGTTCATGCCGCATGGTAATACAAATTTTCTTAATGTATCCTATTTTCATTTTTTTGATGCCTGTAGTCTGGGTTGCAGTATTTATAGTAATGTACTATTGCTCTATTTGAAACAGGCATGTGTTTAGGTTAGTTAGAGTTTTCTATGGTGATGTTAATATATATATATTTATATATATATATATATATATATATATATATATATATATATATATATATATATATATATATATATATATATATATATATATATATATATATATATATATATATATATATATATATATATATATATATATATATATATATATATATATATATATATATATATATATATATCATACCAGAAAAGCATAAAAAAGAAAGAAAAGCATTTATATATTCTGTTGTTGATCATGTATAGCTGCATCGCGCTTTTGAACTTCAACTACATACATATATACTTTAATTACAGGGGGGGGGGGTTTGAACTTCGCTCCAGGTGGCTTAATGTTAGTCATGACGGCCTTCTGATATTTCGGTGTGTTCATAAAGGGTGATTACTACCGTGATGTGTTCCTTATACTTCGGTATTCATCTTTGTGCAATATATCGGCTACCGGGAGTGTTGTCTAGACGCAAGCTGGCTTAACCGGGGAGTGGGGGTCACAACCCCCCCCCGGCCAATCTTTGATATATTGCTTTCTTTCTTTTTTATGCTTTTCTGGTATGATATTAAAATCCACATTGTAGTGCAGCATAGCGCCTTATTCGTGTGATTTTCTGGAATTTTGTATCCTTCACTCATTTATACATATTTATTTATATATTCTGTTGTTGATCATGTATAGCTGCATCGCGCTTTTGAACTTCAACTACATACATATATACTTTAATTACAGGGGGGGGGGGATGTTTGAACTTCGCTCCAGGTGGCTTAATGTTAGTCATGACGGCCTTCTGATATTTCGGTGTGTTCATAAAGGGTGATTACTACCGTGATGTGTTCCTTATACTTCGGTATTCATCTTTGTGCAATATATCGGCTACCGGGAGTGTTGTCTAGACGCAAGCTGGCTTAACCGGGGAGTGGGGGTCACAACCCCCCCCCCCGGCCAATCTTTGATATATTGCTTTCTTTCTTTTTTATGCTTTTCTGGTATGATATTAAAATCCACATTGTAGTGCAGCATAGCGCCTTATCCGTGTGATTTTCTGGAATTTTGTATCTTTCACTCATTTATACATATTTATTTATATATATATATATATATATATATATATATATATATATATATATATTATATATAATATATATATATACATATATATATATATATATATATATATATATATATATATATATATATATATATATATATATATATATATATATATATATATATATATATATATATATAATTATGTAACTCTTGTGCTGCTGCATGCACGAATTACGTTTCCATCTGGAACCCCAGATGTGTACAGTTGCTGATGGTGCAATTTTAAACACAGTAAATATAGATTACCCGGCAAGTTATTTGCACCATTGACCGGACTATGTTAAGCCTGTATTGTTACAAAAGCTTGCAACGTTCACATGTCCGTCCTTTTATGTATGTGTATCTTTTTAACCGAGTACCTTTGTACTAATTGAACACCTCTCTTTTTTTTTCGTAATGGGACTTTTTTGCTTATTTCTATTGATTGGATTATTTTCTTAAGTTCCGTATCTAGCCACTAGGGGCATTACAAGAACGTTCAAAAGACTGTGGATACACGTTATTGTCACGATGTATATATATATATGTGTGTGTGTGTGTGTGTCTTTGTGTGTGTGTTTCCCTTTAGAATATCAAAACAACTGTAATTTATTTTTTATGTATCATGCATAGCATCATTATTTTCACGAAAGTTTTTGATTTCAAGTTTTTGATGCCAAAGACCACCCGAACACGTTTTGACTATTTTTAGGATGATGTCCGTCTGTCCGTCTGATGTCTGTGGACAATGTTTTGTGCACACAATTGCAGCCACAGCTATTAATAGATTATCACGAAATTTTACCTCCAGCTTTGTTATAAAAATATCTAGATCTGGATCGATTTTTTTTAATTCGAAAGACAACTTCGAAATTTATTGAAAACTTTTTATGTCTTTAACATGGCAGCATAGGACAAAATTTGACATAATCATGCAGTATAAAATGGTTTATTTATGGCTCAATTATCATGATTCTTAGTAGTTTCAATCATTGTAAAAAATAGCGTAGATGCAATTTTTTTTTCTTGACGTCATCAGTCCCCCTTGGGGTGCAAGTTACTCCCGGGGTACACATTGTCAAGTGAGGTATTAATCGAAATATTTTTTTTCCAGCCATGTAAAGTGAAGGGTAACATACTATACTTGTAATCACTTGGACCCAAGATACCGATTTTTCAAAATTTTACTTATAGAATGTAAAAAAAGGAATTTTGGTATGAGAAAGTTGAGTTATGCAACACTCTAGTTTATTTGGCTGTAAAAATCGCTCATACCGTAGAGACAAACAGTACAAACTATCAAATCGCTAGTGACTTGGACATAAGTTACACAGAGTGGAATGCTATTGATATATGTTTTGCTGTCAGAATATAGTTGTTTATTTTACGGTTGTTTTGTTTTGTTTACTGGGGTGCCGAATTTTAAGTTGTACATCAAAGTAACTACAAACAATACATATACATTTTCGAAATTGATTCCTGAAAAAAATTATATCAATTTAGGAGTATAGCTCTTTTAAACAAAGGGAACCGATATCAATATTTTCCAATGCCAGTCTCTTTCTACATTAAAGGAAATGCTGTTATTTTCAATAACATTTTACTCTCGGGTATGATATATCGCATCTGGGAATAGAATTAATATTATTCGTAATAAAACAAATAATGGTTGCCGGATGAATCATACAATGGAAATTAATGTACCACAAAATGTAGCATTTCAATGCGAACTTTTAGAAATGAGCATTATAATACAATGAAACTCTTAAAAATAAAAATATATATTGGGCTAATGGAAATATTAGTGCCTATTTACCTACAGGTGAAATAAAAATAAATTATTCGATTTAAATTTGGTGATGTTGATTAGAACATTTTTTTGCGTATTTTTAAAGTGTAGCACTTTGCGTAATAAAAACACATTTTAAGAGCATTCCTAACTGATAAAGTGTAGTTTTAACAGATAATTTTTCCTGAACACAGCTTTTTCTCTATTGAGTGTAAACAACTCTATAAAGGCAATTACACTGATCAGCAATGCATAAAATGTACCATTTAGATATTAAGGGTGGTTATTGTAGTTTTATCATTGCTGAAAAATATCCGTTTCAATCCGGCAGCCACAGCTATATATTTGTATAAGTTAGCTGCTTATAATTGTACTGTAATTTTCAAAAAAAGTTCAGGATGTAAGTAACTCGAAAAAATTTAATAAACGAATAATTCAGTTTTACTCATAACATATAATAAATACAGTATACGTCGTGTGGTAAAAATAAAAAAAAATATTTTTACAAAATTTCTTTTATGCAAAATACCTACATATGTCATTTTTCTCAATGTCACACCTGTTGATTTTGAAATAAGTTTTTCTCTTTGTAGCGCATTTGAACAAAATTTATGGCTGTACGTAAAGTGTAATAAGGTAAAGCTGTCCTTATCAAAAATTACTATCTTAGGATTTACCTTGATGCCTTCATTAAGGGTAGAGAATGTAAACTCCTGGTTAGCAAGCCGGAGAGGCAAATACACAAAATATAAATAAACACACTTACCTAAATTGACCAATTTATTTAATATTTATGTTATAGATACCCATTTATGTCATGATTAATAATACTATTCATAAATCCATTATTATAATATATCTAGCACTGACAATATTTCATTAATAAACATATTTACACACATAATATAATTGACATATATATTCCGACACTTTCTTTTAATCTACCGAAACTCAAAATAGTTCCTTTAGTTCAAAATACAAGAACTCGTTATTACGACATAGCCTCGTACGAACTAATTGTTCATTATTAGATAACCCTTAAATGTGTGCTGTCCGTGCTAATTAGTGACAAGTGAAACATATAAATACCTCTTCTCTCTTGCATTCAACACTTATTCCGCAATCACTATGCTGTAAGACACTATTGCACATCACATATCTGAGCCACGCTTTCTTTTTTGTGAGCTCACTGTAGATATTTTTTTGTACAAAACCAAGAGACATGTTGTTAGTTCGTTCGAAAATTCAAGTCATCTGAACTCTCTGAAACAAAACTTTGGGGCACTTTTTTATTTCCCCCTTTGGTTTCATATCACTTCTCCCATTTGTCGTTGATGCAGAAGGGGATGGCCACTGTTTATCTATGTGTTGCAATTGGTTCCCTCTGCTGCATTTATATAGCTCATTATCTTTCTTGGCATTTGTAATTGGGAGTGTAACATGTAGTACAAATATTGTACTACATAAAGCATGAACATTTGATGAAATATTAGAACGTTTTTCAAACTTAAGGTAACTGCAGACGGATTTAGCTTCCTCGCAAATTATTGGAAGGTAGATATTGATCTTTGCAAATATTACGTCCTGAATATGAATTAAAATAAATCATGCTTTAAAGAAATGTGCATTTTTTATTGATTTTTGTTATAAAATACATGCAGTATAGATATATTCAATCTGAGAATAGGCTTTAAAGTTAACCTCATATGCATTTAAGTTATTGAATCAAAAGTATTTTGAAGCGGTCTCTGATACCTTAAGTATTATAGCTTGCTTCAGTCATTTTATAACACATTTTAAACATAATATCGTTGATAATCTAGTCTTGTCAATGTTAATTCATTTAATTTATTTCAACCTAACTTATTGAATGTGAGATATTCTGCTTTTACAAACATCAAAAAAGTGGTTTGCAGTGCAGTGCAATTTTTGTTCTTTGAATTTTGGCATCTATATAGCAGCAATTTAAGTTTAAAATCGTCGGGGAAAAAGGAAAGGCTTTAAAACTGAAAAAGTACATAATCTTGTTAAAAGTACATGATATCCAAAAGACAATGTACATCGTATTCATTAGCGTTTTCGAGAACATTATGCATTTTCATTGCATACATCTGAAGTTATGCATGAATAAGTCAATTGGTTTATGCTGCCGTATTAAAAATATATAATTTTCCGAATAATTATCGAAGCTTTCCCTCGAACATCAACAAAATTCTATCTGATTCTAGATGTTTTGATAACAAAACCTAGTATAAAATTTCGTGAATATTCAATAATATTTGTCTCAGTTATTGTGCACGCAAGAAATCGACTAGAGATAGACAAGCGGACATCACTCTAAAAGTGGTCAAAACGTATCCAAGAGGTCTTAAAACCTATATTGGAATCAAAATCTGGAAATTGAAAATCTTCGTGAAAACAATACTTTATTTATACTATATTCAATAGCATGAGGAAGCAAAATTATGTCTATAGCTTCGACTGCATGTCATAAAATGGACAACTTTAAAAGTTGCATATAGAAATGCAGCAGCGTTTCGCCGATACGTATTAACCTCCAAGTAATACATTTTTTTTTTCTTCAAAAGAAAACGCAAACAAAATTCGAGATACTGCGTAACTGTTTTCCGGAAGAGAAAATTAGAGGATTTCAGCACTTTGTACCGCCGCTTCAGGTAATTCTGGCCATTTGTTTTCTAGTTGCAAACAAGGGCTATCCATGTTGCATACACGTTACATTTCAGTAAAATCCGTTTAAAAGTTTCGGAGAAACAGAAACCAGATTGTGCAATTTTTATCCGTTCTTGTCCTTTTCTCCTTTCTCGGACATACAGTTTGAACTGCTGAACTAATTTGCATGAAACTTTAAACTTTTATTCTTCATACTTACCTTAAATAGCTTCTTTTTTTAAAATTGCATCGATTCGACATTTAGAACATATTTTATAACAAAAAATGTACATTTATATATTGATTTTTATACTCAGTTTCTATGAAGCTCATGAAAAGGCCTTTTGTGTGATTGAACATTTGATCAAAATTTATTGCATAAAAGTATGACAACATCGGCGACAAATTTGGAAAAAAACAATTCTAGCTATTTTTATAAATATTTCCGAATTCCCCAAAATGACACAAATACGGCGAAAATGACTCTCCAAAATGATGAAAATTCAATCAATATTTGAGAAAATTAGGTGCAATTTTTTGATAATCCATGAATAATAATCATATATGGTAATATAGTCCCCACTGATATGTTTTATATAAAGGAAATGTGAAAGTATGCAATATTTTAGCGTTTCGTTTAAAAATAAGAACTTCGTACATTTTTACAAGCCGTTTTAAGACGAGTTATCGACTAATGTAGTCAGCCACCTAAGATTTAAATGAGTTTCACAGAATTTGGGTTCCAAATGTGAATATGAATATAAAATTTGACCTGCGGTCACACAGAGTCAATCTTCAAAAAATGTCGATATACATAAATAAATCCTTTGAAACAAAACTCACCAAGTAAAGAACACTCTATGAAACACCTCTACAAAACACAGCGGTCAACCAAATTTGCGATATCTGTATTAGTCGCCATAAAAGAGGCCATTTCGTTATGTCTGTAGGGTAACACTTCGTTCTACATAATTTGATGGAACGATTGGCGACCTAAAAAACAGACATATATATATGGTGTCTATGGCGTAGCATCCATAGAGGCTAAAAAGCTTAGCCTCCCCAGTTTGAGATCTAGTGTAAGGAATTATTTACACATTTTTATTTATTTTATTTTTTAAAATAACTTTACGAATGTATATGTATATTCTAGAAAATAGTTACACTTCATTTGCTTAAAGTAACACGTTTAATTTTTCACGTTTATTTAAAGTAACACGTTTCACTTAAAGTAACACAAGTATTTTTCCCATTAAAACGCAACTTTTAATGGGAAAACTAGCCTTTCAAACTTTCAATGGGAAAACTAGCCTTTCAGACTTTCAGTGGGAAAACTTGGTGAAAACTAGCCTTTCAAAGGGCGTGGCTATTGCTTTTCCCTTTTCAAACGACAATGACTGGATGTGAGAAGTAACATTTCTCAATGACGTGGTAGACATGTTGGTTGTGAATGGGTCCGCCAATTTGAGTCAAGCGAAGTGCTACTTTTGCAGAAAATATTAACTTTTTGTAATGCTAAATAATTTGAGCTATTTCATGAATAACTTGGCATTCATCTAACTGTAAACAAGATTAGGACAAAGAAATATACTAATAATGACTAAAATTTACACTTAGTAATTAGTAAGTAGTAGTAATTAGTAAGTAATTAGTAAGCTTCGTAAAAATAAGTAAGTAATTAGTAAGTAATTAGTAATTAGTAAGCTTCTAATTTATATCTTAGCCTTTGGCATCAATAGTAGTTAGTAAGTGAAGGAAATCTCGGCATCAACATGGCGAAGCATCTGCTTGCGTATTTGGTAGTTTTAGAATTAATAAATCGGATTTCCCTTTGGTAATCATCTGTTACATGAAAATATTTTTTACAAAAATATTGATAATATTTCTAGTAGATTTTTAGCATATTGTAACTATAAGATATTAAGTTTTCATAATATAGCATTTACCAATACTTAATATGAAAAATCATTTAAGGGCATTGTTGATTATAGAGATTTTTAACTAAGCTTGTTACATTCCAAATTTATTTTTCACCCATTTTGAGTGCACTCTTGTATTTTTCAATTTTTCAAGTTCTAGCTGTTTATGTTTACAAAAGTGATATATTTTCCAGTCACTTGCTTATAATCTTCTAATTTATATCTACATATTTAATATGATAGTTGCTAAGCTTGTTACATTCCAAATTTATTTTTCACCCATTTTCAGTGCACTCTTGAATTTTTCAATTTTTCTAGTTCCAGCTTTTTATATTTACAAAAGTGATATAGTATTTTTCAGTCACTTGCTTATAATATTCTAATTTATATCTACATATTTAATATGATAGTTGCAAAGGTTAATATCACTTAGAAATAAGAAAACATTTAAAATTTATATCTTGTATGTATTTATCTTACATCGGCAACATTTTAAAATTTCGTACATGTCATGCACTTATTGTATTTTTATGCTACATTATACTATTTTATTCATCAGAAGAATAAGAGCGAATTCAAATATAAATATCACTTGTAATAACAGTAAAACCCTTTATAATTTAAAACGCCAAGCGCCCAGCCTCCCCAGTCAAAATTCTTACGCTACGCCACTGGTGTCTTTATCATATACAGATATCATATACATATGAATAAATATACAGACAGCTACAGCAGGATCTCAAAAGAAGCAGAATTATTATGTGAAAGGTGTCCCTTATGATTATACGGACCACCAAAAGTTCGCATAAACTGCACAAACCAAAATAATCTCAAAAGTGGAAGAATCGTTATGGATCTGCTATCCCGTTTGATTATACGGGACACCAAAAGTTCTCATAAACTGTGCAAACGAAACAATGAGCTAGACCTGGCGGCCAATATAGTTATTGCTACTTCTGTTGGCCTCTGTTTTTTTTCAGCGCTGTTATTGCAAAGTGCATTTTACTTAGCGGGGATTTTTGCAAGTGTTATGTTTTAGGGATACAAATAACTCTATATTAAAATGTTAGACAATTTAAAAGTCCATGTTACATATATTTAAGAATCTTTAATGGTTTCGAAAACGTGGAAAAATTATTCATGTTTAGGAAATTCAGAAACTTTACTGCATTCTTAGCTTCAAAATAATGATTTCAAAGTTCATTTTATTTCACTTATATCCTGAAATAAAAACTTAAAAAATTTGTTAAGGGATATTTGAAAGAAGTAAATATAATTGTTTCAATACTAATAAATAAGAATGGAATCTAAAAAAATACTCATACTGTACGTTTTACAGACGTTTTATAATGGGGTACAGAAAAATTTCGTTAGTTGGTTAAGTTTCAATGCTTATTATTGCATGGACTTACAAGCTTAAAATTAAATTAAGCTTGTTTCCACTAAATTAACCAAGAATGAAAAAATGGTTTAAAGGGTGTTGAAGAAAAATCCACTTTAGCTTATTCTCGTCTATTTAGAAAAAAAATATTTGACATAAAATCTATATAAATAAAATTGAAAATATGTCTGTCTGGCTGTCTGTTTGTTTGTCCCATCATCATGGGAGAACGGCTGAACAGACTTTGACGAAATTTTGTGGGTAGTCTTGAAATAGCTCTACTTCAACTTTAGCCCATGTTCTGACTTTCTACAGGCCAGTGGTTCTCGAGATATTAGTGAAAAACGGAACTTTCGTTTGTCTCATCAACACGAGATAACGGCTGAACCGAATTTAATGAAATTTTGTGGATAGCCTTGAAATAGCCCCCCCCCCTTAAATTTTGTTCAAGTTTCGAGTTCTAAGACCAGGGGTTGTCGATATATTAATGAAAAACGAAACTTTTTTCTAGGGGTTCTAATCTCTAATTCGCTGTTTCATCCAAGCAAAACAGTTTGGAAATCGCTGGTTTAAAACGTGAAAGTGAATTAAAACTCCACCTCTGAGTTTGGTGGGAGATTTTTGCGGTATTTATTCACTCTTTGAAAACATGAATTATTTGAAAAGATGAATGTTTGAAACATGAATTTAAATCGGAAAATATCACCATGGTTTATTTTTCACAAGCTTTTACTCAACAGTGTATTAGGAAATCAAAATGGTTATTTAATTATCAGCATTTTATCGGGAAGATTCTATCATATATCATGCTGCTCAGCAACGCAATTAAACTAAATGTGTTCGTTAAATGGATTATTATTTTTTCAATTTGAATAATAAATAAATGATATAAAATATATCTTATAAATGGAAGATTTTATTTGAAAGTATATATTGGATTCACTGTCTTCAGGTTTACAGATTACGGGATTATTGATATTTTCTATTTATACATGTAATCTAATGCAGATTATATATTGTAATATTTGTGTATATGAGTAGTATGGATCCCATACAATTTAAACGCTTTTATTTTTAATATATTGATTCAATTTCATATTTTTTATAAATTTTCTTACAAAAGGGGACAGGATGTTTTATTCTTCAGGTCTGCCCGTGAAGATACTTTTGTATAGCGAGAACAGAGACTCTTAAACTTATGTTAGGAGCATTAAGTTAAATATAGATTATTTTTATTAACAATCTCATTTAGTATATCATTGGAAATTACACATGGTTGTAAATTTTAAGTTTCTTTATATTATATACTCCGTACGAAGAACGGGTATGCAGCTAGTCTATATAAATGAAATTGAAAATCAGTCTGTCTGTATGTTTGTCTCATCATCACGAAAGTACGATTGAACCGAATTTCATGAAATTTTGTGAGTAGCCTCGGAATAGCCTCACTTAAAATTTAGTCCATATTTCGAGTTTTTAGGACCAAATGTTATCTAGATATTAATTAATTAATTAAATACGCACAGTTAAACCTTCCATAGACATAGCATTATGCAGACGGTATTTTTTTCAGTAAGTTTATTTGAAGAAAATGTTACCATGCCACTTAGGAATACATTTTAATTCAATGTGTTTATGTAGCAGACGATTTCTATTATATTTTTTCTGATTTAAATAATAAAGAATTGTATATAAATTACATTTTATGTAAATTGCGTTTTTGACTACTGGATTATATCAATTATGGTCTGCAGGTTTAAAAATTTTTGGCATTATTGACATTTTCATTTTATTACGCCATATTTTTTATTTTGGCAAAAACATTTGAAACTCCTATATTGAAGTACTGTTTTTTTTTCTTTTAGAACCCGGGTATATCTTCTAGTCTACCAGAATATATGTAGTAAGGTTATATCTTCCCATACAATTTTAGAACTTTCGTTTTGACATATATTGATTTAATTTCATATTTTTTGTAAATTTACTTACAAACGGGACCAGGATGTTTTATTCTTCAGATCTGCCCGTGGCGATACATTTAGTATCGTGAGAACACCGATTCTTAAAATTATTTTTAGGAGCATTAATTTAAATTGTTTAATATAATATTTTGTGTAAATAGTATAGAAATTTGCACATGAGTGTGAATGTTATGTTTCTATGTATTATATACCAGCAGTATATCCTTTAATCGTACGGAATATATATAAAGAAACTTTATATTCACAAGCATGTGCAAATTCCTATAATATTCCAAACGGCATTGTTATTCAAAACAGTATATTAAAATATTTAAATTAATGCTTCTAAAAAGAAGTTTAAGAATCTCTTCTGTCGCTATACAAAAACTATCTTCACAGACAGATCCTAGTCCCGATTATAAATAGATTTACAAAAAATACGAAATTGAATCAATAGATGCTGAAATTGTGTGGAAAGATATACCCGTACTACTTATATTCCTGAACAACATATATCCCTTAATATCAAAAGAAATATTCGTGTATCAGTAGAAGATTACCCGTACTGCAATATATGAATTTCAAAAAATTTGCCGAAATAAAATAGATGACGAAATAAAGTGAAAATATCAATTATCCCTGCAATCTTTAAACTTAAAAGTCAGAATTGAATCCAATATATTTCAAAATGAAAGCGCTAAATTTGAATGAGAAGATATAACCGTACTACTTATATTCTCGTCGATTAGAAGATGCTAGCTTGTACCAATAGAAAATTACCTGCACTACAATATATGAGTTTCAACCGTTTTCGCCAAATAAAATTATGACTTAATAAATTGAAAATATTGATAATCCTAGTAATCTTCAAACTTTAAGGCCGTAATTAATATGACCCAGACAAAAAAGCAATTTCCATAAAATTTATTTTGTATATTATTTATTTTGTTTATTATTTAAAGTGGAAAAGATTTAAAAAAAATCGTCTGCTGCATAAACACATTGGATTTAAAACCGTCGCTAAGCGACATGCTATCACATTCTTCAAATACGTTTACCGGACAAATTATCGTCTGCATGATGATATGCCTATGAACGATTTAACTGTGCATTTATAATTAATATGTAGACAAACCCTGGTAATAGAAACTCGAGACATGGACTAAATTTTAAGTGAAGCTATCCCAAGACGACCCACACAATTTCATGAAATTCAGTTCAGCCGTTCTCCCGTGATGATGAGACAAACATATAGACAGACAGACAGATTTCAATTTTATTTATAAAGATTCAGTACGAAAAACGGCTATGCAGTACGGGTAATCTTCTGCCAATACAAGGGGTATACTTTCTCATTTACGATAATGTAAATACTAGGATATATCTTCCCATACAGTTTTAGAGCTTTCATTTCGATATTGGCATTTATTACGACCTCCTGGTTTAAAGTTTAAGGGGTTATTGATATTTTCAATTTATTAACTTATCTGTTTTATTTTGGCAAGCATTTTTGAAATTCATACATTGCAGTACGGGTAGTTTTCTAATAATACATATCTTCTAATCTATATCTTCTAATCTATGAGTATATAAGTAGAGGGATATATAATCTTAGTGCATTCATTTTGGCATATATTGGAATCAATTACGGCCTTCAGGTATAAAGATTAAGCGGATTATTGATATTTTTAATTTATTATGTTATCTATTATTTTTTAGCAAAGATTTGTGAAACTCATATATTGTAGACGGGTAATATTCTACTAATACACGGGTATATCTTCTAATATTCGAAAATATAAGTTAGACGGATATATCTTCAACTACAAGTTTAGCTCTTTTAGTTTGGAATATATTGATATAATTTAATATTTTTTGTAAATTTGTTTACAAGCGGAACCAGGATGCCTCATTTTTCAGATCTTCTTGTAAAGATAATTTTGATTAGCAAGACATAGATTCTGAAACTTCATTTAGGAGCATTGATTTAAATATGTTAATAGGATGCTTTAAATAACAATGCCATCTAGAATATTATAGGAATTTGCTCTTGATTGTGAATTTTAAGTTTTTTCATATTATATATTTCGTACGAAGAACTGGTATTCTGCTAGTTTAATATAAAATTAGATATTACATCATCAGATAAGATGATATTTGTTATATGAAGTTAAGCACTATTTACTTAGTAAGAAAATTTAAAATGTTCCAATTTGTTTGTACTTACCAGAACTGGAAAAATTCAGCGGAATGTCAAATATATTACACTTATTTTTCAGTTTGCTTTAAGTTTTTCCTCAGAATATATAAAAAAAATCATATCACGCGGCAAAGCTATTTTAAACAAAACTTGATATTCCATTACGAATAACCCACGTTAAGAATCAACAACGTCAAGATTTTGAAAAATGCGAAATATATTTTATTATATTTATCTTTTTTTTCAATTTGGAATGGAACAAAAGGTTTGCTGAGCGTGCTTTCTACCAGATGCATTCGAGAAATTTCAATATTTCTGTGAAAATTGAACTATTCAATTTAGCCCCTACGAGTAGAATCTATTGTGGTAAAACTAAAGGCTATCTTTGCATTAAAAATGGAAACAATTTATTCTGATTCTCAAGCGCGGAATCTTGTTTCAATATTTTTATCTTTACCATCGCAATTTTGGACAATTAAAAAAAATATTTCAAGATACTATTAGATTTAGATAAGGTATGAAGTTTCAATCAGCATAGACTTGTAACTTTCGTTTCATAGTTGCTTAAAATTACTTATGTGATAAAGAACATGTGATGAATAGGAAATTTTGTAATGTCAGTGGATCAAATGACATAATTTAGAACTTCTGACTGTCCTGATTTCAATTTTATGGATGACAGTTTGATTTTTATCGTATAATAATGTTGCGAGGAACCATCTGGAATCGTGTGTATGCTCTCAGGATTCAGGATAAAAGAATGAGCCCAAATGTCTGGATACTTTACAAGCACAACCTTCACAGGGTCAATGTATAGCAAATATAGCTCGATAAATATCTCCTAAGATAACTAAACTGTCAGGTACAGTAAAACAATAATTAAATGCTCCACTAATTTCACAAAACTATAGATACTATTCTCATAACACTGACGCATCTAAGAACTCACTGTAGCTTGTGTAACGCCAGCTGCTGTCCAAGATTAGTGTAGAGATTTTTAAGTACGTTCTCCGTTTTCCGTAGACATTTTCAAAATGGAATCTTATCTCCCAGAATATTCGTTATTTCGAGAAGGTTCGAGTACATTCCAAAAGTCGCCAATTTACCAATAAATAGACATATCTGCTAACCTCTACTCTAAGTGTCAAATATGGTAACCATGCATTGGCCGCCCAGGGGGTGAAGTGGGTAACGTCTCTGACTGCTGTCTAGTGGGCTTGGATTCGAATCCCGAGTAAGGCATGGGTGTTTTCATGAGGATGAAATCAGTCTTCCGCCTTCTGGGTCCTCGCCAAATGTGAAGCTGCAACCCCCCCCCCCCTTGACCTTCGTCAGTGATGCTTGTTTGTGTTAATAAATCACAGGTCCTATTTGCAGTTAGACCGAAATAGAAGGTTATAAATAACAACAACAACAACCATGCATTGTCGTAATAGGGATGGCTACATTTAAAGGTATTTTTCCCATCCGGTTCTCGAAAAAGCCTCCATACAGGCATTTTACATGCTCGTAACAATAATTAATAATAATAAATTATATCCATTCTAGCCTCTATTTAACGACCATTCATATAAGAAAACCCTCTTTAATGAATTTTGCTATTTACAGAAACATGTAGTAGGTCGCGATCAACTTTATTTGCTTTACCAGTACTTCAAAATAACGTCCGATCTAGATTTAATGAGTAAAATGAATGAGATTTTTATATAGCACTGAATCCATACATGCATTTTTCAAATCAATTTATATAAAAAAAATCAAACAAATTAAATCAAATCAAATTATAACAAAAAATTTTAAACTTTCAATAAAGGTTTCAACAGAGGTTATTTTATGTGAATCCGAAACAAATACATGTTTCATATATGTTGAACATATATTTAACAATAACTGGGCAATGCGTGACGCGTTGTTTTGGAAGTTAATTGAATGTTTCTTTTTTCTCACGCAGATCTAGACGAAATATGACAATAGTGATTGTGACTTATACCACTGTTCTTGATAGATATACTTTTAAAAATAGCTCAAGTAAATTTTTAATTAAAGCGATGTAGCCTGATAGAATAATATGATAATGGAAATGTAATCATAAGTTGAGTTTTCACTATAAATATATGGGTGTAGCGCCTAGATATCAGAAATGAATGTTGTGAACTTATGCGTATGTGAGTGAGTGATTGTGTGGGTGCATATCAAATCATTGACACTTCGAAATCTGAAAATTTATTGAAGAGATATGAACCAAATGTGGGCGGCACGTTTTGCATTGTGAATGTGAATTAAGAAAAAAATCCGATAGGTGTATAATTTCTAACCGCAAGTTTGTCAAATTGTATGTATTTTGTAATCTCCAAAACCACCGGGACAAATTTGTGCAGTGTACTGCGCATATGAACTAGATGTTAACGCAAAAAAATCCGAAAAAATGTAGAGTTTGAGCTTTAAAACGATATTTTGTTAAAACCAGGCACAACTCAAAAACCGTTGAAACAATTTGGTTGATGTGCATTGTATTCTGGACAGATGCCATTGCAGAAAACATTTTTTTAAGTGTATACTGTTTGACTGGGTAATGTTTATCAACGATTATCTGTTCTTTTGTCGAATGACAGTCGTCGTGTGAGAATCTGGAGACGACGTGAGAACAGATCCATTCTGCTGCGACTGTTGAACGCCATACTGCTCGACAACGCGCCATCCTGATTTGGGGTGTCAACGGCTTCGATAGTCGGTCACCTCTAGTTCGCATCAGAGACACAATGACGGCACGACAAAATGTTGATGAGGTACTACGGTAGGTTGCACTGCCCTACCTTCATCGGTTTTAATATGCTGTGTTCCAGCAAGATAATGCGCAGCTGCACACGGCAACCACCAGCAGACAAGCCTTGCAATATATTCAGGTGCTTCCTTGGCTACCGCTGTCTCCAGATCTCTCATCCAGCGAGCATGTATGGAACGTGATTGGCCGCCGTTTGACTGCCCTGCCTCAAGAAACCATCATCCATACCTCAAGAAACTATCCGCACGCTCATTGCATCTGTTCCTTGAAGGTTTCACCGCAAGAGGTGGTGCTATTATCAACTTATCACCCTGTGTATGCCATTACTGTATTGCATTATCCTTCTGGGATTAATATCACATATTTATATATGTCATCGCATTTTCTATATCGGGTAGTGTATTTATATAGAAGTAATTACTATATATGTATGAATATAAATATGATATATATATATATATGTATTATATATATATATATATATATATATATATATATATATATATATATATATATATATATATTTATATATATATATATACATATATATATATACATATATATATATATACATATATATATATATATATATATATATATATATAGATATATATATATATATATTTATATATATACATATATATATATATATACACACACACACATATATATATTGCAAGTTGGACTACATACAATCACAAAAACTCATTCACAAACAACTTCTTTTGTTAAATTTGCACATATTCTGTTCCAAATCTGTAGCTTCAAAAGAATCAAAACTTTTTTTTTATTATAGTCTGTATTTATTAACATTTACCTGGATAACATAAAATATCTCTTACCTGCTTCGCCCCCCCCCCTCCCCTCGGAGACTATTTTTTCAAGATACATTTTCTTATATATATATTACACATATGAATCCATTAAATATATATATGGAACCGTTTTTCTTTACGGAAATAAAACGTTCTTTATAGAAGGGGGAAAAAATCTCTCTAAAACCCTTTATAATATAAATGTTTTTCTTGGTGTGGTTTGATGTGTATTACAAAAGGATATTTTTCACTTACGAAAAAGATGTGAAGAAAATGCAGAGGTGTTGCAGAAACATGATATTATGTTTATTTTAGGCAAATCATAAAAGACAGGAGAGATGGAGAAAATATTCCAAAAAGTACCTGACAAAAATTCCTTTATGGTTAAATGCACAAGGCTCAGATTGGTTTTATATTTGATATTTCAAAATACAAAATCCAGACGGTAACTTCTCGTGAAATTTTAGGTTTCAATACGAAATATATCCTACGATAGAACGGAGTGCAAAATTTATTGCCCCTTATTTCTTCAATTTGTTTTGAAGAACCTGTTGCATTTTAAACAAACATATATTCTTCGTTTAAAAAGTATTATACCTTCAAATAATATTAGTCAGATTTATGTTGCTTTTTCAAAAAATATGTTTGTGTTGTTTTGTTAACACTTTACAACATAGTTGAAAAGTGTTTATGACTTTGTTCATTCTGTCTGTCTGTCTGTCCGTTAGCACGATAACTGCCGTAAAAATGACTTTATCAGAATGAAATTTTAATATGTTCAGACGGTCTGCGGGACCTATGGGAATATAAATAAATAATATCACTCAATTAGTTTTTTATTGAACCCAGTTTAAAAAATGAAATACATTGAATCCTTTGGGACCTAATTTTTCAAACATTTTTTAAGCAAATTTAAAATTCACAAATTGCTTCGAAATTTTTAGGAAATATTCACATTATCCCATACAATATATAAAAAAATTTCAGTGAAATATGTTAAGTAGTTTTTTTAATTAAAAATTATTTAATATAGGGAAAAAACAACTTCAATTAAATTCTGACTTTTGGGATAGCCTCCAGAAGGAAAAAAGAGATATCTTATAAAATAGATAACTTTCCAAGAATTTAATCATTTTGTATATGAGAGAGGCTTCACATTTTAAAATAAATTTGGTAGATAACAATTTTTCAAATTTTTTTTTTAATTTTATATAACTCTTCATGATATACTTATTTGATGGCATTTTTAATGTACTTTCCTACCTCCTAGAGAATTAAAATTTGGTACACAGTTTAAATTTGTTGAAGATTTTATTCTACAAAAATTTGGTGGATCTTTAAATATAGATCATACATTTTTTTTCGAAATGGCCTGTAAATAATCCCCGTTCACTTCTATAAATCATTGTAATTTTGTTAAAAATTCTGATGTGGGCAGCACATGTCTTTCCCTGCAGACTCATATTCAAGATCTCTTTATTTCTTCAATAATAATTTGAGTTTATCTGCACAACATAGCAGCCATAAGTATTTTAAATGACATTGAATTTGCACGTTAAACTTAAATTTGGTTCTCATTTGATAGCTGAACTTATTGTCAAAGGTGGCATAGCGAAAACGCGAAAAAACTAGAATATCTCAAGAATGGCTAGTCTTAGAGTAATAGGGTTAGTCTTATTCCTTTTGTTGTCAAAAATGACGTATAAAATAGAAATTTAATTGATATAATTGAGTACACGTAGTCCTTTATTTTTATATTTAACGATTTTTGCGGGTCATTTCGCAAAAACAGCCCGTTCCTTTTTCCCGAATCGTACTAGAATAACCTACAAATGATTTATGTATCCAATTTTCTTAAATTTGGTATATAAATCACTTGTAGGTCATTGAAATAGTATACACCAAATTTTGTTAAATTTGTTCCACTAGTTTTTAGCTAGAGTGGATAAAGGCAATTTCTGCCGACCATTTCGCAAAGAAGGCAGATTCTTTTATTACGAATCGTACTATAATCTAATGAACATCAGGATTTCCCACAAAAAACATACCTACCAAATTTTATGAAATTCGGTCCATTAGTTTTTCAATTAGAGTGGATGTAATATCCTCACAGACACACAGAAACATACGCATATACACTCTTACACACACAGACTTCCTAAAAGTAGTTTTTTCGTGTTCTAGAAGTCCCAAAACGTGTTGATCCTTCGAAAATTCGAGTTCCGATCTTCGGCACGATTCCAATACTTTGAATACACACACACACACACACACACATATATATATTATCTGCGTATCTGTGTATTATCTGTATCTAAATTCCGTGCCTATGCAATTACAATAGTTCTGATTTTAAATGATCCCTAAGCTTTTATTATTTCTTCAACGAAGCCTAATTTTAACTTATGCAGAATGCAAATATCTCAAGCGATTGTAAGGTGAGTTACATAAGAATTGCTGAATTTTTTTCACACAAAATTATTTAACTCTGGAGTCTGGAATACAAGTTATATGAATGAAATATTCATTGATTTTGCATAGAGAATCAGATCATTTATATTTCGATACAGTTTTAAATATTTAAGTATAATAAATTACTGTAGTACTGTGATAATGTTAAAGATATCACCACTGAATGTATAACATTTTAAAAATTTTTAAATGAAATTGCATTTCAGTTGGAAGTGTTTCATAATCAATGCTTATGCATGATTGATCTTTCTTGTTGTTTATAGATTTCTCACAAAATATGTGTTGTTTTCTAACGAATTATATTTGTATTATTTCGTTGCTTTTATACAAAATATAGTAGTTTTACCGCAGAATTTGTGTTGTATTTTCCCAAAATCAAAATTAAGGAATTTACAGGGAGAACCACATGTTAATCACATCAGATTATTTTATACATGATTGCACCAAGTTCTTTAGTATACACTATCAATTGAAACTGTGTTTAATCGTAAAATTTCGGAAAAATATCAATTTGCTCTTTGATAATTCACTTCAACTAATATGCAAAATTAATGTTCCCGTGCGCTATTGTACAGAAAAATTTTCTCAACAGGGACCCGAATTTTGGAAGCTCACTTCAAAGACTAAATTGGAACAATACGAATATATTCCTTTTGATCAAATTATAATTTATATTTAAATGTATTTTGAAAAATATATTTATAAACCTTTATTATTTAACTTTTATTTATAAACTTTCTGTTCATTGTCCTGATATTTTTACATTTACAGTGCTTTTATAAAATAGAATATAAATGTTCAAAATTCAAATACTGCATGCTGAATTTCAACGCGTTAAAGTGCAAAATGATATAGTAAAACATAAATCGACAAAATTAATAAAATATTTTTCTAAAAATATAATGCCGAAAAAAAAAACCCAATATGTATTGGTTTTATCGATTCAAATATACTAAAAAATGGCAGCGTAAGAAAATGCTGAAAAATGTGATAAATAATTCATGAACATTTTTCTACCGAGGTTACATTATTGGACTTCAAATGTCATATTTTATGTCCAATTCATAAGTTACAAATATTTTCAACGATGTGTATTTTCTCTTGTTATATATGATGATTCATTTTATAGATTAATGTGTACTATAATTCTTAAATTATTAAGTTTGTCTGTTTACCTTTCAGCTATACAAATCCACATCGTACATTGCAGCTCAACGAAATGTGGCATGCTGACTGAACTGGCCAATGGGAAGCGCGCAATGGAGATTTGCAATGTAATTGCTCTAATTGGTGTTTCGGAACAATTAACTTTCTTCTCGAGCTTAAGATGTATTGTCAGTTATCGAAGATACTTGGACTGTAATACATATGTCGGATAAATGTCTATCGATAATTTATAATTTAAAAAAATATAAAAATTTAAAATTTAGAAGGTGCCGATATTGACCGAAATGTTCAAATTATCACATAGGCATGAAATTCGAAGTTAATTAAGCAACGGATGTAAAATTTGATACCAAGGTAGATCATGTGATAAAATCACATGATCTACGTAGAACAAATCAACATAGACCTAGATAAATATAATTTTCAAATATTTATTATTTCAAAAGGTGCCACAAATAAAAATTTTGTGAGGAGTTTCACAGATAAAAAATTGGAATTGTTGAATGAGCGTGTAACTCCAAGTTCATTGAAAGAAAATACTTGAAATTTGGTGTTGATTATATGATAAAATTAACAGTGATAATTACTCTTTTGAAATAGACGCAGTCAAACTTCTTTATAAAGAAACCTGCAAGAAACGGAATACTATCATAAGGTGGAAATATTTTTAGTTCCATCCAGGAATATAGGACATTTATGCTATTTCCCCGTGTAAAACGAAATCTGCGCAACGCGGAAACGAACGACCAGTGTAAAATAATTTGTCAATAAAACACCTGTTGTAAGGAAGAAATTACGGGGAAACATCCAACTATTTCAGCTATTTCAAAGAAAACCATTTTTTACAGAAGTACGCTGAAGGTGGGTAGTTTCGTTTTCCATTTGACGTATTTCCGAAATGAATAATACTCATTTGCAAACAATGTTTGATCTTGCTAATTTTATCGATTTAAGTGCCGATGCGTAATCATCTGTAGATGGCACTATTGCAGCCCAAGCTCCAATGGGTACCTTTAAACGGCATTATCTATAGGCATCAACATGTCGACATTGGCAACGACGATAATGAAATGTTACTCGGAAATGAAAATGGTATTACTTAAAAATAATTTTCCAATAAATAAGAAGACGATTTTCTGAAAACTTCAAGAATTTCAAGAAGAACTTTAAAAATTTCCAGTTAATTGGTAAGAGTATGATATGCTAGAAATATTAATCAAGGCAAGTTGAACAAGATCGATGCAAGTTTAACTGACAGTCGCATCATTCGTAAGACATACTCGCATGTACAAAAAAACCATGTTAGACTATTTTAAAAGTTCATCTGAATAAAAATACAGTGTTTTTTTCATTTTTTTTCTATTTAGTTAGTTATTTGTTTCATGGTAAGCAGTAATAGTTTGATGGTAAGTCAATTTATTTATTTTTTAAAGTATGGTAATAAGCAAACAGTCAGGGATATAGAGTAAACTATTTTTAATTACACAAACTCCTGCAATCGCAGTATGCAAAAATGTATATTTAGAATAATTGAATTAGCTATTATGGTATAGTATAATATTAATAAAGTTTATCTAAATACAATTTTCAAAATTTTTAAATTCTCATAGTTCAGTATTCAATTTAGTTATTATGGTATAGTATAATATTAATAAAGTTTATCTAAATACAATTTTTAAAATCTTTAAATTCTCATAGTTCATGTATGAACTATCTGCATTTCCAGAACTTCTTATTTCCGTCAGGCAAAAATGACAAAACATTCTTCCTATCCTCTGACATTCCACTCAAAGCAGTTTCGACTATTATTTTGGGGGCTGTCATTAGCAAACATATTCGAATTGTGGAATGACTTCGAAACACCAAGTTTATTGAGTTAGATACAAGAAATTTGGTAAAAGGTAGATCATATGATATAATCAACGTTGCCGTTTTCCAATATTTACTATTGTAAGGGGTGTTATAAGCAAAATATTCGAATTGTCGATTTCTAGATTTATTGAACTATGTACTTGAAATTTGATTCAAAGATTGATCATATGATAAAATCAACATGGTTGCTGACTTTTTTTATGTAAAGGGTATCATCACAGGTAAAAATCTAATGTGGGCAGGTCATGACTTTCCTTATATAATGCAATGAATTTACTCTTTTTATAGTAAAAGTAATGATGTATAAGGTCCACGGTACTGTATTTTTATCGTTGAATGGTACATTTGGCAATTTTCCAGATGACATGTAAAACTATTTCAAAGTACCCAATTAACTTATATTTAGCACAACTCTAAATAAACAATTATAAATATGGATAGCATCTTCAATAAGTGATATAATCTATATATTAGAATATTTTAATAATTATTTCTTCAACTAGTTGTCATTTTCATTGATTTAGGGTCATTTTTATCAATTTGGTGACATTTACCTTAATTTAGTAGCATTTAAAAACGTCGCTATGTTGGCTACATTCCACCAAATTCGTCGCCAAAATCTCGCCAGGCAGAGAAATAAGTTGTTACAGCAGATAAATAACTATATTGGCGTTCAAATACAAAAATATTACCCAAGGTATATTTTCTCATGAATGGAACAAGGTAGATCCACGAGAATGATGTCACCAAATGTATCACATGATATTACATATGGAAAGTAAACATATTTCACAATAGTTAAATTTTTTTTAATTAATGTGATTTTTTAATAAATGTATATGAAAAATGTGCAATATCTCGAGAACGATTCATGCTAACGTTCTAAAGTTTATGCCGATTATTTGCTAAGGAAAAATTCCATAAGAAATGTCTATTTGTGTAACGTTGTTATAATGTTTTGATTTTTTGATGATATATTCAGTATTTCACTCAAAATTTTAGGGGGTTCGAAGCATTTAATTGCGTTTAAAAACAATAGGCTACCAGTATTCACAGATTGTAATTTTTTTACCGAATTTCATTCGAATCGCTCCATTCGTTCGTGAGATATCGTCTCCACAGTCTCACTGATACAAACACATACAGACATCAGCTCAAAAATGTTCGATTCGAGTTCAGGAATGCTTGCAACGTGTTTCCCGTCGAATACTTGAATTCAAATGTCAAAGTATTTCCCTTATACATTCTACTATGTTTATAAGGAAAGTAAAAAGTTTTTGAATTGTCGACTGCACTTTTAACTCCAACTTTAAATAGAGACATAAATTTGTTCAAATGTAAATCATACGATAAAATATGTATGAGTAATCGCCTTTTAATAATGTTTATTATTATTTAAGGAGTTATAGCTAGCAAAATGCTCGAATTGTCAAGAAAAGTTAAAACTAAATATTTATTGAGCTACTTAGGTACTCAGATTTTGAGCTAGGTACTTGGATACTCAGTATTGAGCTAGGTAAGATCATACAGTTCCAAAATTTTTCAACGATATTTAAACAAGGCCCGATATAAATCAATCAAATATACTAAGGCATTGATATTAGTACAATCTCCAGTAATCCTATAAATGAATTCAGGCGCATTATAAGTTCTGAAAACTATATTTTGAATATGAATATTGAACTTGAATTTCTAAGAAAATAATACCCAAGTTGTTGAGTCTGTTCGCACGAGTCCGTAATACAAATTAATACAGTACCGATAAATAATTTTAGTATGATTATAGGTTAAGTTGGCACTTTTACATTTAGCAATATTTAACTTAAATTTAGTACTTTCAGACCAAGGATATGACGGATTCAAATCTAAATGCGATTAAATGCAAATATCAATAGAGATAATTTACCTATAAACTTTAAGGTCATGAGGAGAAAACTGACGTACACAAGGAATATCATTAAAGGAAGAAGGAATAACAACGACCCAACATTAAAAAAGTGTATACATATATTACTATATATAATTAAAATTAAAAATATAAATAAGTCTCAAACACTTTTGCGAATATTTCATGGTCAACAAAAGTAAAATATTACAGATATTGCAAACTGTCTAACTATAAAAAGTGTCAATTTAAATTGTAAGCATGCATCGATATACGTAGATAGAAAGGAATTTTTACAATAATAATTTAAATAATAATAATATAACAGAAATAAATTTCCATAATTTTCACAATTAATAAATATTTCATAACATTTATAGATGTTTTAACAACATTTCAGATAAAAACTTAATACTGCATAATAAACAAATCATTTCACAGCCAAAGTTATCAGAATACGCAGGTTTATCTGTAATTAAAATTTTGCTACATTAAAAGTAACATTTTTTTTAATAATTAAAATATGTGTTGTATTTTAATTTTTTTATTATTAATAATTTTCATTACCATTTTCATAAAGTTTACAAGCTTGTTAGTACAGCGTTTGTTTTTTAATTTATCATTTTTTTAAGAATGTTCAATGTAAAATTTTAATCTAAGCATTTAAAATTATAAACACGTAAATAATATCGTAAATGTATTTTTGCATGCACATTTGACAACTTTTAATTGCATCCTATTTGGATTCTAGTGATAAGTATATACATAAATTGTAGAAGAACATAGCGAAGCGATACCATATATTATTTACGTATATAGTATATAATATAAAAATATATAATATTATACTGTATATAATATCAAATTATATGACAATAAAGTGCATATGACATCAAAAATACATTTCGAATATTAAAGTATATTTTAAGATATATAAAAATGTGCCAACACAATTCTGACCAGTTCGATCGATTTCTTATTTTTTCAATGGAGTGAATTTTTAGCTTAAAATTCCACAGAATATGTTTCGTTTTGCGGAAATTCACATTTATATGGGACCATAAAGTTTATCTTCCCCGAACTGGGGAAAATATTTGTGCGTTTGATAATCTACCAGAGTGGTGTTTATGATTTTGAGAGAACATGAGAGTGGGTAATATAAACAAGAAAATTGATATTTGTTGGGTTATTACGTAAATGCAGTCGAACAGCGGCAACTTACAAATATTATGTATTTCAACGTAGAAGTTGTGTATTGTAACATAAAGCGTAAGACATGGGTAATGCCTCATAAAGCAAAACTCATAGGTATGCAGTAAACCATTTTACTCAATTCACGGTCCCAAAAATGATTTTGTCTAGAATCTAATTTTTCAAGTGAAATTTTCTCCGTTCTGCTACTTGGTAGGGTGGCAATTTATTAATTATACAAGCAACATAGTATGATGAAAATTTATTTAAGATAATTTATTTAAATTGTCGCCTGGTGGGGTACAATCCATTTTGGCACAATTACAAAATCATCCAAATCCTTCAGAGAGACTACTAAAACTAAAATGAGCTTTAATATATATATATATATATATATATATATATATATATATATATATATATATAAGACCAGGCTACTAATTATTTTCCAAATTATTTTAAAGTTATTTTGTCTCGAACCAAGTCAAATATATTTCGCTGGTACATATCTTGAGCACATGATAAGTTCGTCGCCAAACACACTACCTGGCTGTTGAATTCGGAACATGAAATTGATTCTCAAAATAATTGATTCTCATAAATTGAGTCTCAAAATATTCAAATAACTTCGTTAAAAACAGCATTTAAAGAAAATAATATATGTAATAGCATATAATAAAAATAATTTAAATAGCAGCATATTATAAAATTTATTATTGTATTGTAAGCTGCTTTTAACGAAATTATTTGAATTTCATAAAATAAGTATTTCAATATTTCGTGTTTGCAGCTTTAATTTGAAAAAACCAAATATTACGTCGCATAAGCAATATTACTTATTACCTAAGAGTACATTTCCTGATTCAACTGAACATTAGATTATCAGGCAAAGTGTTTGACTATCTAATTCCTGGTTCCATGGTCGAAATGTACAGTATAACATTAATATATATATATATATATATATATATATATATATATAACAATATATATATATAACAATGTATTACTTACCTGTTCATGCATGTGTATATAGAAAGTATTGCTTTCTTGAAACTTTGCATAATCGAGATTTGGACGGAAAAATGTTTTTTTAGACTTTTTGAACAGATTTCGGTATTTGACCGATGTCAGTCTATGTATGGATATTTGTGTATGCATGCCATTTGTAGCCAAAATAGAAATATACACGTATTATAATGAAATTTTATGAGCGATGAAATTATGCAAAACTAAGACATAGACATAATTATGTTGCAAATAATTTACATACTTACTAAATTGGTTTATTCGAAATATACATTCATATCATTATTTCATATGAAATTCTGATGGGGCCAGCACACGATTTTCCATATATATATTGCGATGAATTTACTTATTTCACAGTGAAAAACTGTTGTATAATATTCACAGCACAGTGTTTTTAACGTTGAATTATACATTTAGCGTTTATTCGTGTTATCTTGTGCTATTAAATCCAATTTATTGAATTATAAAAGAAAGCAAGACAAGATGAATTTGAGTTGTGTGAAAATCATTTGCTGCCCATATCAGATGTTTTACTATACTGAAAATAGCACGTGAGAGAAAAGCAATGCATCAGATTATATTGTAATCTCCATTGTGATTGCAATTTTTATATTAGGTACATATTCAGCTTTACTGTAAGCATCTTCATGTTATGAACATTTTTCCACTTTACCAAAGTAATAAGAGTACCAAAGTATTTAAGAATACCAAAGTAATTTCAATAAAAGCTTTAAATACGCCCGTCACATATAGTTGTTATAAATGAAAACGTTTTCCTTAAAATAAGATAGATATTTACTTTCTTTACTATGCTGAACATAACACCTAAGCGAAAATCAATGCAGCAGATCCTATTGTGACATCTCTCTCCAACGATATGTTGAAAGGTTTTCTTGAGTAAGATGGCATTTCTTCAGAATTCCCTATTTCGATTTTTTTACATGGTTTTATTTAGGTCGGTTTCTCTGTTTGTTGTTTGGGTCATATCGTGAAATCAATTTTTGACCCACTTCTACCTAGCTAATTTTCTTAAAATTTGATACATGTACGTACTTGCGGTAGCAATACAATATTTTATCAAATTTGAGTGATTACCCTGATCTGACTCTCCCTCCAACAGATCTTTACTGGAATGGCCGGCTTTATTTAATGAATATTTATAAAAGTAGGTTTTACTATAATCGATAATAAAATCTAAGTAATTAATCGATTCGCTCAGATCTATTACTTTCCTTATATACATAATGTATAAGGAAAGTATTGAGACGGGGTCGAAAATTCGAATTCGAGTTTTCGACGGGAGAGCACGTTTCAAGCATCTCTGATCACGAATCAAACATTTTTCAGGTGATGTCTATGTGTGTGTGTGTGTGAAAGAATGTGCGTGAGTGTGTGTGTCAGTGAGTCTGTGGAGACGATATCTCACGAAAAAATGGAGCGATTCGAATGAAATTTGGTACAAAAATCACAATCCGTGAATACTGGAAGCCTATTGTTTTTATATGTAATCCAATGTTCAGAACCCCTCTAAATTTTCGAGTGAAATTTTGAAAAAATCATCAAAAAATCAATACCTTTAATAAAGTTGCGCAAATAGACATTTCTTATGTAATTTTTCCTTAGAAAACGATTAATATAAACTTTAGATCGCTAGCACAAACCGTTCTCGAGATATTGCACATTTTTAAAATAAATTTATCAAAAAATCCCATGAATTAAATAAAATCTATTAACTGTTGAGAAACATGTTCACTTTTCATATGTAACATCATGCGATATATTGGGTGATATCATTCTCGTGGATTTTGCTCGTTCTATTCATGAGAAAAGATATTTTGAGTAATACTTTTGCATTTGAACGCCAATAATCAATTATATGTTATAAGAATAACTTATTTCTCCGTCCATATCGCTGGCGAGATTTTGGTGACGAATTTGGCGGAATGTCGCCAACTTGGCAACTTTTTAAAATGTTGCCAAATTAACGAAAATCTCGCCAATTGTTTAAAAAGGACGCTACATCATGAAAATGACAACTGATTGACGAAATTAAATATCTTGGAAGGAATATAAGTATCTACTAGATGCAAAACATATTTTTTTTTTCTGTAAAAGTAGTAAATTCATTGCATTATATAACGAAAATCATGTGTTGCCCACATTAGATTTTTTTACAATTTTTTCTTAGTGCACATAACTTACAAGGCTTGCATGTGAGGGAGCAAATTATAAATTAATCTATTAATTTCTTACATTAATTTAATATACAATGCGCTTGAATACAACAGTCATTTTAATGCAGCAAAATATATTCCCTATTTCCATAAAAAAATAAAAAAATAAATAAATAAATAAAAGCCCTACATTAAATGTTCCAAAATATGAAAATGCAAATTTATTTGATTACTGCATTATCATTAAAGAGAATACGTCTGAAAAAATTGCAAAAAAAAAATTCCAAACGTAATGCATCTAATGTTTTCATAACAGGAACAAAATGTATTTATTTTCATGAAAAGAACAGGATCCAGCGTTTGTGTGATTTTATGCAGCCACTAATTTTTTGAATATGAAACGTGCAATTTATTTATACTGATAAATGATTTATTTTTACATTCTGCTATATAAGCAGAACTATTTTCACGTTTTACTATATAGCATATACTATATAAATACAGGGTATTGTGTAATCATAAAAAGTAAATTCTGTTTGATATTAAAAAATGTGTCTTCACTTTATTTTATAATAAATAATGACTCAATAAAATATGATGCTATATTTTAGTTCAGAAATATATTTTAGTGCAGAAAATTACTAAAACTAATTTTCCTAGAAATATATTTTAATATTTTATCAAACAATGTGTTTATTTATAACGTAATCTCCGTCATAGAGATATTCAGCATCCTGGCGTGATATAGAAATGCAAAACTTGGTGAAATTAAAACTAATGTGTGAATATTGTGTAATTGAGGTTGTATGATACTTTGTAATACGACTTTTTTTCGAAACAGTTTGAAGCATATATTTCTTAGGATCTAGGATACATATAGCTTAGATGATGACTGATATGAATTCAACATCAAGTTCCAAAACAGGTAGAAGGACTCAGTCTATCTATCAGTATCACTAAGAATTTCTACTTTTAGATTTTTCTTTAGTTTTTGGTTCAAATTATTTTATTTATCTTAAGACATCTATTATTCAAAATTGGTGATAGATAGAGCTTAGATTATAACTAATATGGATTATATATCAGTTTCTGAAAGGTGTAGAGTAGTTAAATAAGAATTTTCTTCCGGGTTCAAATATCCAAATTCATCTTTCAGCATCTATTTTTCAAGAATGGTTATAGATAGGGCTTAAATAGTGACTAATATTGATTCAGCATAAAATTCCAGAAAAGGTATGGATATTCACTACGAATTATTCTTCCCTGTTTTATTGAAGCTCTGCCTGGTCAGTAATTTATATTTTTCCAACTATTTTTTGGATATGCTATAAATATAGCTTATATAAAGAATAATATGCATTCAAGTTCTAATTTTGAAGTTGTTAGGGGAGTTCACTTAGGATTTACATTTCCGGTTATTTTCTCAAATCCCAATTTTTCTTTTTCTTAAAACATCCGATTCAAAGATTTTTCTTTTTCTTAAAACATCCGATTCAAGGATTTTTCTTTTTCTTAAAACATCTGTTCCTCAGAAACAGCTAAGAATAGTTCTTAGATGATGACATAGATTCAGCAAGGAGTTCCTTAAAGGATAGAAGGATTTGTTATGGATTTTAACTTCCGGTTCTAGAGATGTCATTTCCAATTTTAAAAAAAATTCCATTGCAATATCAATTTTAAGGGATTGGCTATAAATAGAGCTTAGATGATGACTGATAGGAATTCAGCGTCTAATTTCAGAGGGTTTAATGTGTTCACTACCGATTTTAACTTTCGGTCCTAGAGATCTCAAATCGGTGTATTTTCTTTTAAAATCCGTATGCTTGTATAACATAAGTGCGAAAAAACATAAAAATTCTCAATAATTTGGTCGAAAATGAGTGTATTTGCCACCATATGAAGGATCAATTAGAAAAGCATTTCTTAAAATTATTTTTCCATGTTGTAATAATATGTTACTTTACTGTTTAAAAACGTTACATATATTTATGAATTTCAGTTTCAGTTTTCTTTCAAAAATTGAAGGAAAGATATATTGTTACACTGATTGATCGTTTGAAATATCGTTACATTGTAAAGGCATTTTATCTATAACAGACCGTTGCATCCAAGAACGAAAGTACTCAGTTGACCATTTTTATCGCTCATAGTTCGCGTTGCAAAAAACTAGGGAATTTTGACTCAACGATAACTCTTTTATAATACCCATCTTCTTAATTTATGGAGATATCAAGAAAATTCTAATGTTTTATAAAACTCGCCAACAGTCGCCGAGCTGGCGATATTTCTTAAAAATTAGAACCAAAGTCACGAAATATATAGCCAACTTCAGGCAACCCGTACTCTCACATAAAGCAATAGCTGTCTGTAAATGTGTTTTCGTTTGTTAAGAGACGACATGCTAAGAAGTAGCCTTAAGTTGCAACTCCTATTTTTTCTGTAATGAATAGAAGTTTTCATATTTCAAAAATTCTGAAAAAGAACTAAATGATTTACATATTCAAAAGTTATTTCATATTCAAAGAATATTCATTGACTCTTACATTCTAATACTTAATTTTCGATTTCAAGCTTAAAATATTTCCATTCCGTAGTTATTCTGCCAGATGTGAGCTACAATTCTCTAGAGTAAAATGCAAATTTAAGAAGATAGATAACTTTCACATATGCAAAAATGTATTTATGTTGAAAAGTATGTATCGCTTTTCCGTTTTCCTTAAGTGTTCCCAACGCTATTAAATTGATCTACTTTTTATTCAGGGAATCCTTTTGAAAATGTACATTGTTCAGTAATGCGTAAAATGATTCTTGTCAAGCCATCTCTCCAGAAGGTGAAGATATATTTACAAGCAACAAATGCAAGTTATTGCACAGATTTTTTTAATTACTGTTTTATCACAAAACCACATTTTATAGTTCTGACCAGTAATTAAAGTACGGTGTTCTCGATGAGTTTTCCTGAACACAGTGTTCTCCATATATATATATTAATTAGATATATTTCTGGAAAACCAATCTCACTTGTCAGGTCTTCAAAATATTTCCCATGTTAAAATTGAAAGCGACTGATACAAATTAGGCGTTATTGAATCCAAACAGGACTATAATATTTATCTGGACCAAACCAATTTTTAAACAGAAAGTATAAAACAAAATATTTTAAAATCAGTGTTGAATAAAGAAAAAATAAAATAAATTGTGTGAGTAGTCACTTTCAGCAAAAGTAATCTGATTTGCGGTTAAAGAACAAGGAAAAGTAGGTTTACTTTTAAAATAAATTTTGTAATCTAAATTAATAATCTTAATTAAAGTGGTCATGAATCCTAGCATTTGTACATTGCTATCATGGCCGCAAAACCCACCATTACTTTTTTACATGAGTTTTTTAAAAATCATTCAATCAAAACACTACACATTAAAATCCACATTTTAACCTTTAAATTAAATTATCATTTATCCACACCTCTTTATTATTATAATTAAAATTACATGAATTTATTAACAAAAGCTTAAGGAGGAGAAAAGCACGGTGTGAGACCAGGTCTTTTGAATCTTATTCCAAAGCTCAAAAATTGACCTAACATACATGAAGACTAGTACATACCTCTGTATTTCGGATCTGTTGCTCAGCATGGCTGTCACCATTTCCGATTCTTTTGCTGACATTTGGAGTCAGACTTCATCTTTTTCTATAACATTCACAATACTCAACTGAATAATGACTCACTCTGAATAACACTGCTTGAAATCACGACTCACTCTGAATAACACTGCTTGAAATCACGACTCACTCTGAATAATACTGCTTGAAATCACGACTCACTCTGAATAACACTGCTTGAAATCACGACTCACACTGAATAATACTGCTTGAAATGACGACTTACTCTGAATAACGCTGCTTGAAATCAGGACTCTTTCTCTTCAATTCTTGAATAATCATTGAATTATACTCGTCGCCTTTCCGTCTTGCAGCTACATCATTTGGGCTGGGGTTAAGATACGCCCTCCTTGCTGTCACTGAATGCTCTTCAGTGCGATGTCGTATCTTTGTATTATTGGCTGTTTCAGTTTCCAATGAAGCTTGGTTTAAGTCTTGACCCTAAGATATTTTTCCCCAACCACGCATGCAATTTGCGGGACGTGTATTTATTGGGTTCTCAACTTTCCGGGCCAATCCTGATATAAAACGGTGACTAAAAGTATGTGCTTTGGTCCGTCGTAAACATCAAAACTGCATACAGTGCCTCCTGGTCTCACATGATTATTGCAGTTACATTTCTATAAAGATAGTATCTGAGGTCATTAGAACATGACTTTCCATATGTAATGAATGAATTTACTTTTTACAATGAAAACTATATGAATCATATTTAAGGTACGGTGTTTTCATTGTTGAATTGTATATTTGACGTTTCTCTGGATGATAAGATACACAACTATTTTGAAGTACCCGATAAACTCATATTCCACGCACTCTAAATTGGCAATTATCAATATTGATAGTATCCACAATGAATAATATAACCCACATATTAAAGTATTTTAATAAATAATTCATCATTTTTGAATCAGTTTTAATAACTTAGAGTCAGTTTTGCAATTTCTGCCAATGTATAATAAATTGCCGTCTATCTATGAAACACTGCCGAGTTGACAATATTTCGCTAAATTATTCAGCGGAATTTATCACCAAGTGTTACAGACAAAGGGAGAGGAGAGCATTTCTTATATATAAATGATTGTTGGTGAATTGTTAGACGTCAAAATACAAAACTTTTACACAAAGTACATTAGAGTGAAATTAACTATATTCACGAGAATCATGTTATCAAATGTATTGCTTAACACTGCATATGATAAATGAGCAGACTCAAGAACACACACATACACATACATAGTTATCACAAAACTTCCGATTTGAGTTCAGGGATGCTTGAAACGTGCTCTTCAGTCGAAATATAGGATTTCAATTTTGTTTCAATTCGAATTTGTTCTTTTTAGTTACTTTATGTTAAAGAAATATTTTGAGCGATTTCACTCAAATCGATCCATTAACAGTTGGAAATATTGCAACAGATTTTCCTTCTTGACTCTGCATATATGTCTGACAAAAATAAGTATATTTTTCCTCATTTTATTTATTAAAAATGTATCCATAAGAAATATATATTACCTAATGTATCTATAAGAATTATATTTTATCTATAAGAATTCAGATGTATTTTAAGTAACGCTTCGATTTCAGTCGGATAACCCCTTAATCATATCAGTTTTTCACTCCAAAAGTAGATATCATAAATACTTCTAGATACTAAAACACAATGTAAATTTCTTCAAAAGCATCGTGAATACCATTACATATTTCAACCGCTATACACCGTAGAAATCAAAATAATATCTATAAATTTCTAGTCATTTGTATAATGCAAACTTGCTGCATAAGGTACATTTTCTACCAGTATATGTGACTTGTTGAATGATTAATGCCTTCTTTTCCGCTAAAGCACGTTAAACAAAATTTATGATCACACGTTAACATAAGCATTTGAGGCAATAGAACATTTTTCAGAATTACTCACAGGTTAATGCACACCGAGGCAGCTCCTCGCATAGTATTTAAGAAAGCTGATATTTTATTTACTTACATTAAAATGTTGAATGTAAATAGCACAAAATGCCGCTTGAAACATATTCAGGAATGCAGTTTTGTACAAGAAAACATGTGTTACTATAGTATGCTTAACTCAAACTACTGCTAAAATAATAAACAAAATTAAACAAAAAAAAATACTGAAATTTTGTTTTATGTATACATATATCCGACAGAAATGAATATAACTCGTTCTATTTGGTTAAAATGCAAAGGGATCTGCAGTAGTTGTACTTAACGCAACACTCCAATATTTGCCTGATATCTACCCGCCCACTTACCATAGTGATTTTTCACATCAAAAGCCGATAAATGCTTCTAGATACTAAAAACAAAATGTAAATTTCTTCAAAGGCATCGTGAATACCATAACATATTTCAATCGCTATACACCGTAGAAATTAAAATAATTCTCAAAATTTCTAGTCATTTGTATAATGCAAACGTGCTGCATGCGAGACATTTTTCATCAGTACAGGTGACTTGTTGACTGAAAAATGCTTTCGTTTCCACTAAAGCACGTTAAACAAAATGTATGATCACACGTCAGCATAAGCATTCGGTGAAATATTGGAACATTTTTCAGAATTACTCACAGGTTATTGCACACTGCGACAGCTTTTCGCGTAATGCTTAAGAAGGATGGTATTGGTTTTCTACATTAGTTTGATATAAATAGCACTAAATGATGCTTGAAATATATTCATGAATACATTTATGTACGTATGAAAACTATGTTATTATAGTACGCATAGTTTCAACTGCTGCTAAAGTAATAAAACAAAATTCAAAAATCTGATGTGGGCAGCACATGACTTTCCTTATATAATGCAATGAATTTACTACTTTTACAGTAAAAAAATAGATTATTTTTATAGTAGTTATTTATATTATTTCCAAGATATTGAATTTTCGTCAATGAATCGTCATTTTCCATGTCGTCATCATCAATGAGTAGTAATTGATTTAGCGTCAGTTTTATCCATTTGGCGAGTTTTTCGTTAATTTAGCAACATTTACAAAAGTCGCCAAGTTGGCGACATTCCACCAAATTCGTCGTCAAAATCTCGCCAAGCGTTATGGACGAAGAAATAAGTTATTTTTACCGAAGATAAATGACTATCGGCGTTCAAATACAAAAGTATTACTCAAAGTATATTTTTTCATGAATGGAACGAGCTAGATTCGCGAGAATGATGTCACCCAATTTATCGCATGGTATTACATATGAAACGTGAACATGTTTCTCAATAGAAAATGTTTCTTTTATTTTATATGACTTTTTGATAATTTTTTTGAAAAATGTGCAATATCTCGAGAACGGTTCATGTTAGCGTTCTAAAATTTATGGCAACCGTTTTCTAATGAAAAACTACATAAGAAATGTCAATTTGCGAAACTTTATTAGTGGTTTTGATTTTTTGACGATTTTTCAAAATTTTATTCGAAAATTTAGGGGGGTCTGAATATTCGATTGCGTATAAAAACAATAGGCTTCCAGTGTTTACAGTTTGTGATTTTTGTACCAAATTTGGTTCATATCGATCCATTCGTTCGTCAGTTATCGTCTCCACAGACTCACTGACACACACACACACAGACATCACTTCAAAAATGTTTGATTCGTGATCAGAGATGCTTGAAACGTGCTCTCCCGTCGAAAATTCGAATTCGAATTTTCGACCCCGTCACAATACTTTCCTTATACATTATGTATATAAGGAAAGTAATAATATTGATTGGTTTCAAAAGCGAAACACAGTTTTCTTTTTCAGTACACACAAGATGCGCACCTTTTACTCGTAAGAGCAAGATGAGCTACTGATTCAAAAACAGAAAACATGATTGAAGTAGAGACATGGTGTTGCCAAAGTCGAGATAAGAAAAAATGAATTAAATATCCTGTTGGCAACACACCCTTTCCCTGCTTCAATAACGTTTGTTGTTTTTGCAGCAATCATCGATTTTCTTCTTGCGGATGTAGGTTGAGCGCCTTGTATGTCCTGACAAGGAACGCTGCGTTTTGCTTTCAAAACTGGTCAATATTTTAAATTTTGTGTTGTATGTTGTTTTTAATGTAGTTATTTTAGTTTTATTGTTTTGTTATTACAGTGTTTTCTTTCTGCAATAGATGTGTTATGCGTACAAAACTACGGTGTTTAAATTATCATATACAGTCATTCTTATTGTTAAGGATAGTGGCGAAGCACAGAGACAAAAATGTAGATAATGACAATATAAAATCTTTGAGATCAAGTAACTTTATTTTAATAATTTTAGTTGAAAATAATGTATAAAATAGTTTCTGTATGAATAAATGAAGTGTCAGCGTGTTGTTCAAGAGTATCGGATCTCAATGCATGTATCTTGCTAGGAGATGTAGCTTTGAAAATGGAACTACAAGACAATGCACGTACACCTTCTGTCAGTTAACTGCCTTTTTCCGAGTTGACGTATCTATACTGCTGGATTCCATTTCCCATCGTTTCGTTATAGAAAATATAGTTTTTATTGTATTTCTGACGATTGTGTGGAGTCTTTTTAAATGTTAATAACAAATTTGATTTAAAGAATTGTTATATAACAAGATTTCGACATTTTCGATACATTTAAAAATTTTCTATATATAACATAAAGAAAACAAGTGAAAACTAAATAAGTGAACAGCTTATAACAAGTGAAAAATTAAAGTTTGCTTGGTGATTTATTTATTTTCTCACTTGTTTTTCTAGTTTTTTATACACTAGTTAATATAGCATATCCCATGTATTGTGATTTTCCACATATAACATTTTAAAATGATTCTACAGAGAAAAGCAAAAGCCGGATTCCACTGTAGTAACAAAATTACAAAATATCATTAATTTATTTTATATATCACCATATTATTTTATTAAGCTTCGCCACTGTTGTCGATTTTTATCGGGAAGTCAACAAATCTATTACCTAGTTTAAACTACCCAGACGTTCAAATTTTAACAACGGTTTTCTGCCATGTATTCATAACAACATGGGATACTTTCGTTACTCAATTCTATTTCATCCCGCCATATTTCATTCATGATGTACTCCATCAAGCGCCCTAAAATGTTTCACTTCTGAAACGGAATTTCACTTCAAGTCATGTCAAATACCATAACATGCTTGTCTTAATATGTGGAAAAACGGTTAGAATACTATCGCAAAATATCTTGCATTTTCAAAAATGTAAATTATTGCATATATGCTATACTTTTCATTCACACAGATAGCTTGTTGAAAGTGCCCCACTGCATTTTGCTCCACAGAAAAACATTAAATAAAACTGACCACACATAAACCTAAGCCTCTGAAGAAATTTTGAAGTATCTTTTGGTTATTGCACATGTATTTTCTTCATCGCGAAACATTTCCGGACATTAATATTGATTTCATGCACTTAACAATTTCCTTGAGATGTATTATTACAAAGAAAAATATAAAATAAAGTTAGCGTTATTTTAGTAGATGAATAGCTTTCTAAAAAGTCACAAATTACAATATCCTATCCTAATGAGATTTTTGGAGAGTTACAAAACCTACCTACCTGTGACCAGAAAGTTTTATCATTGGCTTTTAGAATCATAAGATATGGTTTGATGGTGATTTAGGATTGAGATGATCTAGAATTCTTAGGACGTTTCTAGTGGTTAGGAGCGCACGTTAAATCATATCTTCCAATGAAAATATCTTCCTCTTCACAGAAAGATCTGTAAAGGTTGGAAAATTCTAATCCAGTTAAATCCGAGGCCTTCAGATATGGGACGTAGTTCCTTTCACTCTTTTCAACATAGTTGAAAAGTGTTTATGATTTTGTTCATTCAGTCATTCTGTCTGTCTGCCTGTCCGTGACCACGATAACTGCCGTAAAAATGAATTTATCAAAATGAAATTTTAGTATGTTATTCAGACGGTCTGTGGGACCTATGGGAATATAAATTAATAATATCACCCAATTAGTTTTGAATTGAACTCGGGTTAAAAAATGGAAATACATTGAACACTATAGGACCTAATTTTTCAAACATTTTTAAGCGAATTTAAAATTCACAGATTGCTTCGAAAGTTTTAGGAAATATTCAAATTATCTCATAAAATATATAAAAAAAATTTCAGAAAAATATATTCAGTAGTTTTTTAAATAAAAATTAAAATTTTAATTGCACCCATTATATGAAGAGATCACGTGACCATTATATGAAGAAATCAAGTGATCCACTTCAAAATAAAATATGGCATGCATCTTGTGTCAAAATCGTCATTTTTGAAATTCTTTTTAATTTATATTTGGTGTTCTATCCGTCCGAAAACAGTATTTTTCCTCAATGTCTGTCATCAATGATCTGAAACAACGCAATCGCAATATATTTGAGTTTAGATGATGATCAAACTTTGATTATTTCTACAACGAAGCCTAATTCTCACTTATGGAGATTGTAAACACATCAAGCTGTAAGATGAGTTGTATAAGAATTCCTGAATTTCTTTAACGCAAAATTATTTAGCTCTTTGAGTCTGCAATATACGAGTAGTTGATATGAATGAAACAGCCATTGATTTTACATAGAGAACAGACGATTTTATAGCACACATTTACGGTGAAGTTTTAAGCACAGAGTTAAATTAGTTTTACGCCATGGTTTTAAGTTTTTAAGTAAAATATATTATTGTTGTATTGTGATGAATTAAAGGAATAGAATAAATGTACATGAATAAAATTTTTACTGTTTTTTCATACAGAGCCAGGCAATGTATATTCCAATGACGTTATTTGAATAAAGTTAATTTTTTTCGATGAAGTTTTCAAATATAAAAAAATATTGCAGTATTGTGGTAAGTTTAAAAATATTACCTCTGAATGTATTTCATTTTAGATATGTTTAAATAAAATTGCATTGTAGTTGGAAAGTGTTTCATAATCAATGCTTTATATATGATTGCTCTTTCTAGTTTTTAATGAACTTGTTGCATTAAAAATAAAAATTTTCTGATTGACCCAATTTGTCTAAGGGGGTCGTATAAAAATTTAAAATGTGTAACTTTTTTTAAATTAATGGGAGGACTATTTCATTAACGTAGTCTTATTTCCTACCTTACGTTCAACATTTTTGCAATTTACATTGTCCACTTATCTCCAACAGGTAAAGAATTAAAGGGCGTTTCAATCTTTTTGGGACACCCTGTATAAATACATCTAAAGGCTATGTCACATAAATAGAAACTAGGTTAACACAAAATGTCTCCAGGAGGGGCGAATACTCGTATCCTGGGGCTTCGTACCCCCGGTAGTATGATCCGAATAGATAGTCCCGAATAGATAGAGACTTGCAATTTGGTACACGGCTCGGTCGTTCGATGAAACCTCCTGGAAAAATCGAATTTTTCGTAAACGTTCTATAGAGGGAGTGCCCCACACCAAAACGTTCGAAAAGTGAAATGAAAATAAATAAAAAACCTAAGAAAAATAGAGTTTTTCATAAATGTTCATTTAAGAGGATACTCCACAGGAAAACGCTCGAAAGATGAAATGATAAAATTGCATGCTTCAGTATGAGATAGAGACTTCAAAATGTAAGTGCGGGTAGGTAAGTTCGAAATGAAGAAAGTGGGCAATTTCAGTTTTCTAACATTTATTTCTTTAGGGAGTCCCGCACACCAAAATTTTCGATTTTAAGAAAAAATGTGAAACATGTATTGTTCAAAAATTTATGTTATTCAGGGGTTGCTTATTGTAAGACCGTTGATTTTCAACGGGTATTCGGCTAGTAAATTGTTCTGTTACGTTCAAATGTATAAAAATCCACAGTATTGGTATTTTATGTAACACTCCAGTTTCAGCCTGAGAACCCCTGACCACACATGTTTTTCACATCAAAAGTAGATCCCAGAAATACTCTTCCAGATACCAAAACACAAAAATGTATGCGTGAATACCATAACATGTTCCAACAGTTAAACTCTGTAGAAATTGATCAAGCACATTTTTCACCGGTAAATGTGACTTGTTGAATGAGAAATGCCTTCGTTTCCAATAAAGTACGTTAAACAAAATTTATGATCACACGTCAGCATAAGCATTTGGTGATGCATTGGAACATTTTTCAAAATTATTCACAGGTTACTGCACACTAAGACAGATGTTCGCGTAATATTTAAAAAAGGATAGTATTGTTTTTTTTCTGCATTAAAATGCTGAATACAAATAGCTCTAAATGGTGCTTCAAACATATTAATGAATGTGATTTTACGTATAAAAATGTATTATTATATTATGTATAGCTCAAACTACTGCTAAAGTAATACACAAAATTAAACAAAATTAAATCACTGAAATTTTATTTTATATATTCACAGATACCATATTTCTGACAAAAATAAGTATAAATTGTACTATTGGATTCAAATTTATAAGAAGTATTTGTATTTTTCGGCTGGATAACCACCTACCCATCCATAGCGGTTTTTCAAGTCGAAATTTGATCGCATAAATACTTCTAGATATCAAAACACAAAAATATAAATTCCTCTAAAGGCTCCGTGAATACTATATCATATTTCTACAACGTAGAATATGATCAAAATAATATCAAATCTAGCTATATCAAATCTAGAAATGATAAAAAAGTCTATCCATTTTTATAATGCAAACTCGCTGCATACGCTGCATTTTTTACCGGTACATGCGACTTGTTAAATGAGAAATGCTATCATTTCCACTAAAGCACGTTAAACAAAATTTATGATCACACGTCAGCATGAGTATTTGGTGAAGCATTGGAACATTTTTCATAATTACTCACAAGTTACTGCACACTGAGACAGTTAGTTCTTCGCGTAAAATTTAGGAAGGCTGGTATTGGCTTTCTACATTAAAATTTTGAGTATAAAGAGCGCTAAATGTTGCTTGAAACATATTCAAGAATACATTTCTATATGTATAAAAATGTGTTGTTATAGTACGTACATATCTACTGCTAAAGTAATAAAACAAAAATAACTTTCTTCTTTACGATAAGCGTAGAACACATAGTAAAAAATCTGATGTGGGCGACACATGACTTTCCTTATATAATGTAATGAATTTACTACTTTTGCAGTAAAAAAAAAAGTTTTTCTTATAGTAGATACTAATATTCTTTCCAAGATATTGAATTTTCGACTATTAGTCGTCATTTTTATCCATTTGGCGAGATTTTCGTTAATTTAGCAACATTTCAAAAAGTCGCCAAGTTGGCGACATTCCGTCAAATTCGTCCCCAAAATCTCGCCAAGCGTTATGCATTAAGAAATAAGTTATTCTTACAGCAGATAAATGACTATTGGCGCTCAAATACAAAAGTATTACTCAAAGTATCTTTTTTCATGAATGGAACGAGCTAAATCCACGAGAATGATGTCACCCAATTTATCGCATGGTATTACATATGAAAAGTGAATATGTTTCTCAATAGGATTTTTTTTATATGGCTTTTTGATATTTTTTTTAAATGTACAATATCTCGAGAACGGTTCATGTTAGCGTTCTAAAATTTATGGCAATCGTTTTCTAATGAAACATTACATAAGAAATGTCAATTTGCGTAACTTTATTAGTGGTTTTGATTTTTTGACGATTTTTCAAAATTTCATTCGAAAATTTAGGGGGGTTCTGAATATTCGATTGCGTATAAAAACAATAGGCTTCCAGTGTATACGGATTGTGATTTTTGTACCAAATTTGGTTCAAATCGGTCCATTCGTTCGTCAGTTATCGGCTCCCCAGACTCACTGACACACACGCACACACACAGAGACATCACTTCAAAAATGCTTGATTCGTGATCAGAGATGCTTGAAACGTGCTCTCCCGTCGAAAACTCGAATTCGAATTTTCGACCCCGTCACAATACTTTCCTTATACTTTATGTATATAAGGAAAGTAATAATATTGATTGGTTTCAAAAGCGAAACACAGTTTTCTTTTTCAGTACACACAAGATGCGCACCTTTTACTCGTAAGAGCAAGATGAGCTACTGTTTCAAAAACAGAAAACATGATTGAAGTAGAGACATGGTGTTGTCAAAGTCGAGATAAGAAAAAATAAATTAAATACCCTGTTGGCAAACACCCTTTCCCTGCTTCAATAACGTTTGTTGTTTTTGCAGCAATCATCGATTTTCTTCATGCGGATGTAAGTTGAGCTCCTTGTATGTCCTGACAAAGAACGCTGCGTGTTGCCTTCAAAACTGGTCAATATTTTTAATTTGGTGTTGTATGTTGTTTTTAACGTAGTTATTTTAGTTTTATTGTTTTGTTGTTACAGTGTTTTCTTTCTGCAATAGCTGTGTTATGCGTATAAAACTACGGTGTTTAAATTATCATATACAGTCATTCTCATTGTTAAGGACAGTGGCGAAGCGCTGAGACAAAAATGTAGATAATGACAATATAAAATCTTTGCGATCAAGTAACTTTATTTTAATAATTTTAGTTGAAACTAATGTATAAAATAGTTTCTGTGTGAATAAATGAAGTGTCAGCGTGTTGTTCAGGAGCATCAGATCTCAATGCATGTATCTTGCTAGGAGATGTAGCTTTGAAAATGGACAATGCACGACACTTTCTGTCGACAAGACAATGCACGTACACCTTCTGTCAGTTAACTAACTTTTTCCGAGTTGACGTATCTATACTGCTGGATTCCATTTTCCATCGTTTCGTTATAGAAAATATAGTTTTTATTGTATTTCTGACGATTGTGTGGAGTCCTTTTAAATGTTAATAACAAATTTGATTTAAAGAATTGTTATATTACAAGATTTTGACATTTTCGATACATTTGAAAATTGTCTATATAAAACATAAAGAAAACAAGTGAGAACTAAACAAGTGAACAGCTTATAACAAGTGAAAAATTAAAGTTTGCTTGGTGATTTATTTATTTTCTCACTTGTTTTTCTAGTTTTTTATACACTAGTTAATATAACATATCCCATGTATTGTGATTTTCCACATATAACATTTTAAAATGATTCTACAGAGAAAAGCAAAAGCCGGATTCCACTGTAGTAACAAAATTACAAAATATCATTAATTTATTTTATATAATCACCATATTATTTTATCAAGCTTCGCCACTGTTGTCGATTTTTATCGGCAAGTCAACAAATCTATTACCTGGTTTAAACTACCCAGACGTTCAAATTATAACAGTGGTTTTCTGCTATGTATTCTTAACAACATGGTGATACTTTCGTTACTCACTTCTATTTCATCTCGCCATATTTCATTCAAGATTTACTCCATCAAGCGCCCTAAAATGTTTCACTTCTGAAACGGAATTTCACTTCAAGTCATGTCAAATACCATAACATGCTTGTCTTAATATGTGGAAAAACGGTTAGAATACTATCGCAAAATATCTTGCATTTTCAAAAATGTAAATTATTGCATATATGCTATACTTTTCATTCACACAGATAGCTTGTTGAAAGTGCCCCACTGCATTTTGCTCCACAGAAAAACGTTAAATAAAACTGACCACACATAAACCTACGCCTCTGAAGAAATTTTGAAGTATCTTTTGGTTATTGCACATGTATTTTCTTCATCGCGAAACATTTCCGGACATTAATATTGATTTCATGCACTTAACAATTTCCTTGAGATGTATTATTACAAAGAAAAATATAAAATAAAGTTAGCGTTATTTTAGTAGATGAATAGCTTTCTAAAAAGTCACAAATTACAATATCCTATCCTAATGAGATTTTTGGAGAGTTACAAAACCTGCCTACCTGTGACCAGAAAGTTTTATCATTGGCTTTCAGAATCATAAGATATGGTTTGATGGTGATTTAGGATTGAGATGATCTAGAATTCTTAGGACGTTTCTAGTGGTTAGGAGCGCACGTTAAATCATATCTTCCAATGAAAATATCTTCCTCTTCACAGAAAGATCTGTAAAGGTTGGAAAATTCTAATCCAGTTAAATCCGAGGCCTTCAGATATGGGACGTAGTTCCTTTCACTCTTTTCAACATAGTTGAAAAGTGTTTATGACTTTGTTTATTCAGTCATTCTGTCTGTCTGTCTGTCCGTGACCACGATAACTGCCGTAAAAATGAATTTATCAAAATGAAATTTTAGTATGTTATTCAGACGGTCTGTGGGACCTATGGGAATATAAATTAATAATATCACCCAATTAGTTTTGAATTGAACTCGGGTTAAAAAATGGAAATACATTGAACACTATAGGACCTAATTTTTCAAACATTTTTAAGCGAATTTAAAATTCACAGATTGCTTCGAAAGTTTTAGGAAATATTCAAATTATCTCATAAAATATATAAAAAAAATTTCAGAAAAATATATTCAGTAGTTTTTTAAATAAAAATTAAAATTTTAATTTAACCCATTATATGAAGAGATCACGTGACCATTATATGAAGAAATCAAGTGATCCACTTCAAAATAAAATATGGCATGCATCTTGTGTCAAAATCGTCATTTTTGAAATTCTTTTTAATTTATATTTGGTGTTCTATCCGTCCGAAAACAGTATTTTTCCTCAATGTCTGTCATCAATGATCTGAAACAACGCAATCACAATATATTTGAGTTTAAATGATGATCAAACTTTGATTATTTCTACAACGAAGCCTAATTCTCACTTATGGAGATTGTAAACACATCAAGCAGTAAGATGAGTTGTATAAGAATTCCTGAATTTCTTTAACGCAAAATTATTTAGCTCTTTGAGTCTGCAATATACGAGTAGTTGATATGAATGAAACAGCCATTGATTTTACATAGAGAACAGACGATTTTATAGCACACATTTACGGTGAAGTTTTAAGCACAGAGTTAAATTAGTTTTACGCCATGGTTTTAAGTTTTTAAGTAAAATATATTATTGTTGTATTGTGATGAATTAAAGGAATAGAATAAATGTACATGAATAAAATTTTTACTGCTTTTTCATACAGAGCCAGGCAATGTATATTCCAATGACGTTATTTGAATAAAGTTCATTTTTTTCGATGAAGTTTTCAAATATAAAAAAATATTGCAGTATTGTGGTAAGTTTAAAAATATTACCTCTGAATGTATTTCATTTTAGATATGTTTAAATAAAATTGCATTGTAGTTGGAAAGTGTTTCATAATCAATGTTATATATGATTGCTCTTTCTAGTTTTTAATGAACTTGTTGCATTAAAAATAAAAATTTTCTGATTGACCCAATTTGTCTAAGGGGGTCGTATAAAAATTTAAAATATGTAACTTTTTTTAAATTAATGGGAGGACTATTTCATTAACGTAGTCTTATTTCCTACCTTACGTTCAACATTTTTGCAATTTACATTGTCCACTTATCTCCAACAGGTAAAGAATTAAAGGGCGTTTCTATCTTTTTGGGACACCCTGTATAAATACATCTAAAGGCTATGTCACATAAATAGAAACTAGGTTAACACAAAATGTCTCCAGGAGGGGCGAATACTCGTATCCTGGGGCTTCGTACCCCCGGTAGTATGCCTGAAAGAAACACTGGAGGGGGGACCAAATGTTCAGTATGGATAAACACCCGCGACAGATTTTCCATAGGTCTCATGCACGGTTTTATACATGGTTCAATACATGACCATGGTTCAATGAATGACCATGAAAGATTATTTTTTTCCGCAGTCCCAAAAGGATTGTCTTTATTTAATCTTTGATTGTTTGCCATCCCGGCAAAAAACTTGCTCGATTTTGGAAGCCATAACTGTAAATTTTGCTGTACGTAGTATTTATTAATGTTAGATGATCGTCTAAGATTCAAAGTTTGAAGGTGGACCTTATAAAGAGCTATTCTGTCTGGACACCTGTGACGGACGCTAGCGATGATGCGTGCAGCACTCAGTAGAACTCGTTCTAATTTTTGAAGATTTGTAGAAGATGCTGCTTGATAGATCTGGAACTCATATTCTAGAATAGGCCCAATAAGAGTTGTGTAGGTTTGACCTCAGGGTATTGGCACTCGGCTCCAAATTACGGCCAGATATGAATTCCACAATATTGAGTCATTTATTAATTTTTCTCCACCAAAGTTGTTGTTTATGTTTATTAGATGGAATTTCTGGATCGTGGTAAAAATCCAAGAATTATTTGGGGGTCCTTTTCATAGCTGTGACAATAGCCGTTCAAAAAAATGCAATCATGGAAAGGTGATGAGAACAGCTTCTGTTGGTACAAGACTTGGAGCACTTAACCGCAGTGGCGTATCGTCCATTGAGGCTCAGAAGTTGAGCCTCCCCTGTTTAAAATATAATTTTAAAATACTTTTATTTATTATATTTTTAAAAATAACTTTGCGAATATATATGTCTTTCTTAGAAAACTGTTACACTTTACTTATTTAAAATGAGATTCTTCAAAGTATTTTTCTCATTAAAACGCATATCTGGAAGCTGAAATCGTCTAGCCTTTACTGTGCATTAAAAGAAGCATGGTATTAGGATGCTCAATTGTTAAACTTCGCCCTGGCTGATAAGCTAGAACTATAAGCTAGCTTTCAGAAAGGTGTGGCTATTGCATCCCCCATTTTCAACCTTTTATAAACTGTGTAACTTAAGACGATGATTGGATATGGGATGTGACGTTTCAAGAATGAAAATTTCTTGGACAAGGCTAATGGATCCGCAATTTTGGGTCAAACATTGTTCTATTAATTAATCTTCGCATAAAAATGTCATATGTAATACTAAAATATATAAGGCATTTTCCGCGAATAACATGACATTCACCTAAATTTAAACCATATCAAGACGAAGAAACACACTAATAAAGACTACCATTAAACATAGTTTGTGATTAGTTTATGAAGTAGACTTAGTCACAGCAACAATATGGCGAAGCATCCGTTTGTGTATTTGGGAGTTTTAGAAAGAATAAATCTAATTCCCCTTTAAAAATCACGTTATACGAGAATCTCAGTTAAACAAAAACCATTGATAATTTTCTAGCGGATTTTTAGCATATTGTGATTAAGATATTTTAAGTTTTCAAAGTATAGTATTTGTAAATAATTAATATAAAAAAACTGCTTTCGAACATTGTTGATTACAGTGATTTTCAACTAAGCTTATGTCTGAGATATATTTTTCACCCATTTTCAGTGCACTCCTTTGAATTTCTTTACTTCGTTCGTTTTCGTTGTTTATATAAACAAAACTGATATATTGTTTCTATCACTTGCTAATAATATTCTAATATATTTCTAGTTCATATATAGGCGCCTGTAAAACTTTTCCAGGGGCGGGGAGCAAACTCAAGCACGATGAACAACATCGACTAGCTTGATGGTCGCCTTTGTTATATTGAATGTTCAAGGAGGAGTGTGACCCCTTTTACCTCCCCTATGGGCGTCCCTGGCTTCATATTTAATAAAATGATTGTAAAAGATAATCTAATTTAGAAATAAGAAAATATTTAAAATGTTATATCTTGTATATATTTATCTTACATAGACAACATTTTAAAATCTAAAGCATTTCATCCACTCTTTGCATTTTTATGTAAAATTATTTTATTTTATTCACCAATAATTAAAACGTATTGAAATAAAACTTATGAAAATGCGAATTCCAATATAAATTTCACTTGTAATACCATATTTTTTGGCAAATTTTCAGCCTCTACAGTCAAAAATCTCACTCTACACTACTGACGTAATGGTAGTAAACTGCCCCGTGTTTCATATTTGGTGATTCTAGGAGGAGAAATCTATTTCGCCTTCGTATTTCGCACAGTGGCACCCCAACGCCACAGTGAGGTAGCATAGTGGTGCTTGTGCGTGTGTGTGGGAGGGGGGGACATGTGCTCCAAAGGGGATGGCTTGTTTGGGAGGGATGACTTTTAATGCTTGGGAAGGTAATTTGTTTTACACATTTTTATAAGTTGCGACTTCGTTCTGCGCAACTTTACTAGATGGAGTTACATCCCAACGAATCACGTCATTGAACGAAATCATTTTATATGTAAATTATACTTTTAAAATATTATCGATAAATGTGAATGGAAGGCATACAAAAATATTTCAGTTTTAAGTTTTTACAATTTCTGTGGAGAGATAGAATAATATTATCCGTTTTGGGTTTAGCAAATGGATGTCCAACGAAAAATTTACTTATGACTTGCCAGGCTATGAAATAAAATGAAATTTAGATTTCAATTGGCAGAATTAGTGACAATATCAAAACCACGCCGAAAATTATTTTATTTTCGCATTTTTATTGATTATTTTGTTACCTGCGGAAATAATGATTTCGAATGAAGCACTCTGCTTAAAATGATCCTCTATCTCATATTATTTCCAATAAATACCATTTCAATGTCCCTGGAAAACTCCGAATCCGAATGCTAAAAATGAGAGTGGACAAATGTGGGCGTGTCCATGTTCACAATTGATACATGTCCCGCCTTTTTAAAATAAATATTAGATATTTTCTAAATAATGCTTGTTTTCTAGTTTAACATAATTGTTAGGGATTCGTTTAATTTCTTATAAGAGGTCAAGCCGCCGTAATTTTTCAATGAGCTCTTTTACAAGCCCCCCCCCTTTATACGCACAAAAAAGCCCCTTTTTTACAGCGTATATATAGACTGCTTTTTCAACTTGGAGGAGGAGATTGATAGCCATATCCCCGCCCGCTCTTAAATACGCCCCTGATGATATGTTGTGCTAACTACAGATAGTGGTCGACTTTAATCAACTGCATATCAACAGTGGTTCTAAACGCCCTAAAAGTTGGAGGTTACAACTGCACTACGCTCTAGCGATAATTGCCAGACATTGGTTAAACAACAAAAATTAATTTTAAAGTCTTGAAGTTTGCTTACAGATGCCACCTCTAAGCTCAGTTGCATGAATAAAACTGAATGGGACGGCTTAACCTAATATATCTTCTTCACCACCCATCGTATTTATCTTGTGAAGGAAAGCCAGAACCAACCAATCATAACATATTTACCGATTTCATACCAGGCTGCTGCCTGGCACTATCGAACTACAGGAACCTTCGACTGTTATCCGCGAGCAGTATTTTTGACCGGAAGATAATTTTCGAACATCCAGAGGCAAACACGCTACAGTATCTCTCGCATCCTTCCCCTCTGGCCACTGACCTCTCTCTCAGTTATGGTTATGGAGATGTTATGTCTCATGTCACGTTATAGGCCCGTATATAGATTGGCATGTATATAGATTGTTATGATTATAGGCACGTATATAGATTGTCATCTCGGACACATGATACGTCACGCACATGTCCCGCCTTTATGAGAAATTTTTAAACCGAAGACCGTCTCAATGTCAGGGAGACGTTTTTATAGTTTTGTGATAATGTGTTTAGTGCAGAGGCTCCTAAAATGTGGACCGCGGTCAGATAGACTGTAGTCGAAAAGCGCAATTTTGCTGTTTTTATATACAAGGTTCTAGGAAAGCACCCCCAATAACTTTAAGGAAAGGCCCATGATTGTACACGTTATGTCGATCTGTGGTAAAGGCCGATCTAACGTGTGCCTTGTTCGATCAAGTAAAAGGGATTGCAGCTGATAATTTAAAATGTTAGGATAAAGAATGTAACAACAAATACGGTACTGAGTTTTTAAAATAAAATTTGAAATAATAATTCCACCTATAATATATGAAGAGATAACGTGGCTCATTGCAAAAAAAAAATATGGCATCCATATTTTCCAAGTGTGCCAAGATTGTGATATTTAAGAATCTTTTAAATTTATATTTAGTGTTGCATCCGTCATAAAATTTTTGAAAAAACCGCTTTATTTTTGCTTATTATTTGTGAGTCTAAATTCTGTAACAATGCAATTAAATGATCACTAAATTTTGAATATTTCTACAACAAAGTATAATTTTAACGGATGCAGAATGTAAACAAATCACACGATTGTAAGATGAGTTGCATAAGAATTGCTGAATTTTTCACGCAAAATTATTTAGCTCTGGAGTCTGGAATATGAGTGATATGAATGAAATATTCATTGATTTTACATAGAGAAGCACCTGATTCATATTTCTATGACGTCGATTGAATCAAAATCATTTTGTTTTGCGATGAAGTATTAAGTTTTCGAGTATAATAAATTACTGTAGTACTGTGATAATTTAAAAAATATCAGTGCTGAATTTATCACATTTTAGACATGTTTAGAGATGTTTAAATAAAATTGCATTTCAGTTGGAAAGTGCTTCATAATCAATGCTTTATGCATGATTGATCTTTCTTGTTTTCTATTTTTTTTATCAAGAAAACATTTTCTTTTCAAAAGGACAATTGCATTTTTTAAAACTAAAGTAATACAAGATACGTAGTTGTTTTTACTGCGACGTCATTTTTAACACTTTACATAAAGTAAAAATGAAATACATTGAGCCCTATGGGACCTAATTCTTCAAACATTTTTGAAGCGGATTTAAAATTCGCAAATTGCTTCGAAAGTTTAAGGAATTATTCGAATTATCCCATAAAATATATAAAAAAGAATTCACCAAAATATATTCAGTAGTTTTCAAATAAAAATAAGAATAAAAATTACATCCTTGATATCAAGAGATCACATGACCAACTTCAAAATAAAAATATGGTATACATTTTTAGTCAAAATCGTGATTTTTAAAATTATTTTTAATTCATATTTGGTGTTGTATCCGTCCTAAAACCGCTTTATTTTTGGTTACATTCTGTGCATCTACATCCTGAAACAACGCAATTACAATATAGTTGAGTTTAAATGATCATCCGACTTTGATTATTTCTACAACAAAGCCTACTTTTCACTTATGGAGAATGCAAATACGAAAAGATGTAGAATGAGTTGTATAAGAATTGCTGTATTTCTTTAACGTAAAATTTTTTAGCCCATGAAGTTTGCAATGTAGTTGATATGAATGAAATAATCATTTCAATCTCAGTTTCAGTTGTTTTCGATGAAGTTTTCAATTATAATAATTTATTGTAGTATTATGATAATCTTAAAAGTATTACCAAGGAATGTATCGCATTTTAGAGATGTTTAAACCAGGCAATTTATATTTTAATGCCGTCATTTAAATGTTCATTTTTTTCGATGAACCGTACATATCACCGTAGAATGTATCGCATTTTAGAGATGTTTAAATAAAATTGCATTGAAGTTGGAAAGTGTTTCATAATCAATGCTTTATGCATGATTGATCTTTCTTGTTATTAACTTGAAAAGTGTTTGTGACTTTGTTCATTCTGTCTGTCTGTCTTTCTGTCTGTCGGTTAGTACGATAACTGCCTAATGACTTTATAAAAATGAAATTTTAGTATGATTTTCAGACGGTCTCTGGGACCTATGGGAATATAAACAAAAAATATCACCCAATTAGTTTTGAATTGAACCCGATTGAAAAAACATTGAACACTATGGGACCTAATTTTTCAAACATTTTTTAAGCGAATTTAAAATTAAAAAATTGCTTCGAAAGTTTTAGGAATTATTAAAATTATCCCATAAAATATATAAAAACTATTTCAGTAAAATACGTTAGGTAGTTTCTTAAATAAAAATTATTTAATATAGGGAGATAAACAAATTGAACTTAAATTCTGACTCTTGCTATAACCTCTGGAAAGAAAAAAGAGATATATATTTTATAATAAATATCTTTGGAATAGTTTAATTATTTTATATATAAGAGAGGTTTCACATTTTAAAATAATTATGGTAGATAACAATTTTTCAATTTTTATTTTAATTTTATATAACTCGGCATAATTGATGGTCTTCTGTCTGTCTGTCTGTTATTTTATATTTATTTGATGGTATTTTTAATGCACTTTCCTACTTCCTAGAGAGTTGAAATTTGATACACAGCTTAAATTTGTAGAACATTTTATTCTACAAAAATTTAGTGGATCCTTAAATATAGATCCTACTTTTTTTTCGAAATGGCCTACAAATAATCCCCGTTCGCTTCTATGAATCATTGTTGTAAGATTGTTAAAAATTCTGATGTAGGCAGCACATGACTTTCCCTGCCTACTCATATTCATGTTCTCTTTATTTCTTCAATAATAATTTGAGTTTATCTGCACAAAATAACACTCATAAGTATTTTAAATGACACTGAAGTTGCATGTTAAACTTAAATTTGATTCTCATTTGACAGCTGGACTTATTGTCAAAGCTGGCGTAGCGAAAACGGGAAAAAACTAAAATATCTCATGGACGGCTAGTCCTAGAGTAATGGGGTTAGTCTTATTTATTTTATTGTCAAAAATCACGTATAAAGTAAGCATTTAATTGATATAATTGAGCACACATAGTCTTTTATTTTTAGATTTAACGATTTTTGCGGGCCATTTCGCAAAAACATCCCGTTCCTTCTTCCCGAATAGTACCAGAATAACCTACAAATGATTTATATACCAAATTTTGCAGATACACACTTACACACACAGACATCTCCCTAAAAATAGTTTTTTCGTGTTCTAGAAGTTCCAAAACGTTAAGATCCTTCGAAAATTCGAGTTCCGATCTTCGGCACGATTCCAATACTTTGAATGCATACACACATACATATATATTATCTGTGTATTGTCTGTGTATCTAAATTCCGTGCCTACGCAATTACAATAGTTTTAATTTTATTTGATCACTAAACTTTTATTATTTCTACAACAAAGCCTAATTTTAACTTATTCAGAATGCAAATATCTCAAGCGATTGTAAGGTGAGTTATATAAGAATTGCTGAATTTTTTTCACGCAAAATTATTTAGCTCTGGAGTCTGGAATACAAGTTATATGAATGAAATATTCATTGATTTTGCATAGAGAATGAGTGAATGAATTCGATGAAGTTTTAAATATTTAGGTATAATAAATTACTGTAATGCTGTGATAATATAAAAGATATCACCACTGAATGTATCACATTTTAGAGATTTTTAAATGAAATTACATTTCAGTTGGAAAGTGTTTCATAACCAATGCTTATGCATGATTGATCTTTCTTGTTCTAAATATAGTTTGAATTAAATGAAGCGGGCATATTTTAATGAATAACTGTTTCGTAAGGAAATACATAAATTTAAAAGTAAACTGAAAGAAGTGTGTTTAATGAGTGCAAAAAATGACTGAAAGTGAACCTAGTTCACCATTTTAGTTTCTAAAACAAGAATATGATTAGCATTTCAAAAGTATCTTAAATATCATAGCTTATTTCATCCTCTATATGTCAGGAAAACAAAAATAAAATGTAATATTTCAGAGAAATTGTAAGTTATTTGTAAACTAAGTGCATATGTAATCTTTCTCACCAGTACGATTCTTTGTAAAATGTCTTTGTGAGTAAAAAAGTTGAATATATATTTTATAGCAACGCAAAAACATAAGCCATTTAATTAAATACTGAAGCATTTTCACTTTCCCTGTAATACATGGTAATGTATAAGGAAATATTGGAATCATACCAAAAATCTCAATGCGAGTTTTCGACGGATCTGCACGTTTTAGGACCTCTAGAATACGAAACAAATTTTTAGAGCCACGTGTGTGTGTATGTTCGTCTGTCTCTGTGTCTGTGTATCTATCTATTTGTCTGTCCATGAAATGTATTTATCCAGCCTTTCTCAAAAACTAATGGACCGAATTTCATAAAATTTGGTAGGTATGTCCCTTGTTTGTGACCCTGGTGCTGATTAGATTTTGGTACCATTTGAGATAAAAGAACCTGTTTTTTTACGAAATGGTCAGCAAAAATTGCCTCTATCCACTCTACCTGAAAAACAAACTTTACAAAATTTGGTATATAAGTTTGTTTTGGGTTACTCTGGAGCTGATAAGATTTCGGTATGATTCCTAAAATAAGAACTTGCCTATTTTTGCGAAATGGCCCTCAAAAATCGTCAAAATCTGAAATAAAAAACTACGTATGCTTAAATATATCAATTAAATGTTTGTAATATAAGTAATTTTTGACAACGAAAACAATAAGATTAAACCCAGTACTCTAGGGCAAGGCGTTCTTGAGACATATTAGATTTTTCGCAGTTTTGCTACGCCACCACTGAAAATACGTCCAGTTACCAAATGAAAACGAAAATTGAATTAAAATTGCAAATTCAGTGTAATTTAAAATAATTATGAGTGTTATGTTGTGCGATTAAACTCAATTTAATGAAATATTGAAGAAATTAAATGAACGTGAATATGCGTCTGCAGGGAAAGTCATGTGCTGCCCACAACATATTTTTTGTATTACTCACACATACTGATTGCAGATTTCACCGGTAAGGAAATTTTTCAGAAACTGATTACAGATTTGAAACAGAAGCATATTACCGACTATTACCGATTTTTACGCATAATTTCCCAAACGTTTAAATATTATTAAGACCTTACCGAAAGCTGATTTAAATTCAAATCTGTGAATTATGTAAATACAGTTTGGGGTCATCGCTGCTGCTATTCAGCTGATAAAGCAACAAGTACAGAAGCGTAAAGTATTAATATCTTTCAGCACTCTTAAATTGATATTAGAACATTTAAAATAAAATATAAAGTTGTTCGTAATTAATAATACTATTAATTATATTATAATATTGTGTGATGGCAAAATTGTGCTATAACATTCCCTAGTATTACTAAAAATGCGTTGGTTTGCAAATTGCTCAAAGACCATAAAACAATAAATATAGTATGATATTAGAACATTTATAAAAAAACATAAAGTTGTTCGTAATTAATATTACTATTAAAATTAAAACTATAAGTTAATTTGTTAATAGAAACATTATAACATTCCCTAGTATTACTAAAAATGCGTTAGTTTGCAAATTGCTCAAAGACCATAAAACAATAAATATAGTATGATATTAGAACATTTATAATAAAGCATAAAGTTGTTCGTAATTAATATTACTATTAAAATTAAAACAATAAGTTTATTTGTTAATAGAAACAGTAAAGTATATATTAAGATTGAAACTCTGCAATTATTGCCCATTTAATGATGGCGTTAGGAGCAAAATTTTGCTATAACATTCCCTAGTATTACTAAAAATGCGTTGGTTTGCAAATTGCTCAAAGACCATAAAACAATAAATATAGTATGATATTAGAACATTTATAATAAAACATAAAGTTGTTCGTAATTAATATTACTATTAAAATTAAAACTATAAGTTAATTTGTTAATAGAAACATTAAAGTATATATTAAGATTGAAACTCTGCAATTATTGCCCATTTAATGATGGCGTAAGGAGCAAAATTGTGCTATAACATTCCCTAGTATTACTAAAAATGCGTTGGTTTGCAAATTGCTCAAAGACCATAAAACAATAAATATAGTATGATATTAGAACATTTATAATATAACATAAAGTTGTTCGTAATTAATATTACTATTAAAATTAAAACTATAAGTTAATTTGTTAATAGAAATATTAAAGTATATATTAAGATTGAAACTCTGCAATTATTGCCCATTTAATGATGGCGTAAGGAGCAAAATTGTGCTATAACATTCTCTAGTATTGTAAAAGCGTTTCTGCTTTCACATTCAAAAGTATAAAGTTAGTTGATATAAAACATGTATAACACAATAACGTAATAGTGGTAAGTACTAAACTCCAGAGTTCAGATCCGTCTCCCTGGTGAGAAGCGAAACTACAACTCAATGGCTGGACTAAATAACTGGCAAGAAAACAACTCATTAAATGATGAGATTAACGACATTGAAAATTAAAACACAGTCTTTAATTAAATTGTAGTTAGTTGGATCAAATACAATCATGAACATCAAAATTCCATTTTTACTCGGAACATCTGCGTTCCTATCTTTCTTTATAGAAATACAAAAGAAGACAATGAGTAATTAATATTTACTCTTAAATTAACTACTGGTAATACATTATTTCTTGCTGGCAATCTTAGAAGCTTTAATTTACTTTTAACCAGTCAAAACTGGAATCTATCAAATTTACCAGCTTTTATATGAGAAGTATTTATACTTACAAAACTTCTCTGTACTCTTGGCAGGGCAGTCGTCATTAGAAAGTGAGATTTGAAAAGCATCTTTAAATTTCATTCAATTACCAACACTTTAGCCATTTTTAAATTTTGACGAGAGAAATTTTAATTGACTGCCCCTACCAAGTCCTGTTCCAAATCTGAAGACAAAAAGCCAAGCGCGTCACTTTACATTTTCTGCGCTGACGTCACAACACACATATACATATCACACGTACCAAAACCGAGCATTGGAAAATAATCAACAAAATAAAATTAACACTCAACGGCTTTGCTTTCTCTCTCCGCTGACTGGCAGGCGAGCCTTTTCAAGGTCGCACACACTCCACAATTTGCTCTATTTCCCCAGAAAATCGTCTGAGAGCTTCTACATTTACATGACATGAAAAGGAGCATTTAAAACAGAAAATATGCATCGCAGATTTCGATGCCACAAATATCTTCCCCCCCCCCCCGGCAAAAAATTTTGCAACCGCAGGGCAGGAAAATTTTCTCCAAGAGAATCCTGTAGAAGCATCACCTCCAGCAGGGCGAACGCTAAAGCAGCAACTGCCACAGGCAATTTTGCACAAAAATTTTGAGGGTGAGCAATGTACGTCTACACTACCACCACACTCAAGGAGTCCAGAGACTTGCGCAGGGTCCCCGTTGTCCAAGAGTCAAAACATCAAAACATGGCCAAAAGAGAGGACACAATGCTGTCCAAAACTGCTATAGGATCCTTTCAAAAGAAAACACACATTAAAACATATGCAAATACACTGAAATACACAAAATATGCTCTTATCAAACTTTCTCAAATTCTTCAAATAATAAAATAATACACCTGTAAAATACACAAAAGGTTCCTGCTGTGTAACTGTACAGAAAAATATGTTTCCAGAAAGAGTAAAATCAGCGGGGATCTATACGGGTTGCCATCATAATAAAATGGGTGTGTATGAAAATGGAAAAAAAAATATCCCGCGTGCTGGGCTTCCGGTGCATCCAGACGAAAACAGGACAGCCACGGTCCAAAGCACAAGTCAATTCCGAAAAGATGAGAAACCCAACTCCGAAGCGATGAGTCCTCCATCACAGCATCACTCCTCCGACACACAGGGGTTCCAGATGATACGCTTCTCGCCTCCGCTCTGGAAACAACGGCGAGATCTGTCCAGCCTCGACCAGGTGCAGCAAAAAGCCGGGATTTTAAATTGCTTCATTCACTTCCCCCTCGAAACACAGGGTGTAGCTTGTTTGTGTAAACACCTGCAATTCACTCAAAAAAGAAAAACATTTGCAACATTGAACTCAAGGGACAATGGTGACTGACGAAACTACTGTACTCATTGTACCAGTAGAGAAGTGGACTTGTAAAAAGGTAAACATGAAATTGCAGATCAAATAAAAAAAATATGTAAAGCAGGAACAGAAAAACATATGAAATAAATTTTCAAAAAACAGAAATATTCAAAAATTCTGTCAAAATCAGGTCAAATTAAAATTCTGCACATCTGAAATTAAAATTTTCATCACCACATGATATTCAAATTACTTGAAATTATTGTAAATATTGAAAATTATTGCATAAGAGGTTCCATCACAACCTCAAACAGATGAACTTGATCAAACACAGTCATCTCATCACTGAAAAAAAAGTTTTTCGAAGATTTCAAAACAAATCACCAAAATTTCACAGTTCAAAGATCACGAAAAGTTTCAAATTTCCAGATTCAAAAGTTTATCAAAAGATAATCAAAAGTTTTTGTAGAGTGAAAAGTTTCTGTCGATAACACACACATCACAAAATTAAAATAGCATATAAGTTCAAAACAGTAAAACTAATAAAAAGAATTTTGTATTTTTCACAGATGAAGCATGTTTCACAGATGAAAAAATCTTCCATTACAATGGATCAGAGATGTGTGTAAATAAAAATATTTAGAATAAACAATAATAAATTTCAATAATCAGATTCAATACTTTCAGAAAAATTATGCACAACAATCAATTAAGCTTAAATTTCAAAATTCCAAAAATTTAACAAGCTGCATTAACAATTACTGTATCACTCTTTCTTAAACAAATTTTGTAAACACTGGGAGTTCTGCATCACAGAAGAAAAAGATTTTGAACTTTGTTGTGCACAGATGAAAACTGGATTAATTAAATTGTCTGAGAGAATATCGACTGTTCACTCTAGGACGCTGCTGGTTTAAAGCTCTATTGTAGACCACTCTGGTATGACGGTTATCACAGTTTGTGTGACTGGAAGGTTGTTTGTTTACACTGCTTTGAGAACTGGAATTTTGAGCACTGGAATTTGGAGCACTGGAACCTTGCCGCTGGAAAACACCAGAGGTTGATGAGGACACAGTTTGTTTATCATGACCAAGTGCACTATCTTTTGGAAGAGTTTGAAGCTCAACTCTTCTAGGTGGTAGTAATGTAAGTCTGTTGACATGGACTCTCTGCTCGTTCTTCGGATTTAGAACATGTTGTATTATGAAGTTGACTGGAGAGATTTTCTTGATCACTTTAAATGGACCTCTATTATATGAAGAAAGTTTTTTGGACTGGTCGCGTGGTAAATATGGTGTGTAAAGATACACGTGGTCGTTTTCTTTAATCACAGGTTGTTTTGCACCTTTATGCTGTTGTTGCATTTGACTCTGTTGTGCTTTATCCAAATTAACTTTAACAATTTCATAAATTTTCTTTAATCTATATTCCAAATCTTGACCATAATCATGCACAGAATCATACTTTGTGCTTTTAAATCCTGTTAAAAGGGTATTTGGTACTGTTAAATCTCTGCCATACATGAGATATGCAGGAGTTTCTCCCGTTGATGCATGAACAGCATTTCTGTGGGCCAGAAGGGCAAAAGGAACTGAACGATCCCAGTCGTCTTTCTCTTTATATGCAAGATTCTTCAAACTTCTGAGCAAAGATTTATTTGCTCTCTCGCAGAGGCCATCAGATTGGGGATGATAGCTAGTGGTACTATGTTTGATGATTCCCAACTTCTTGTATAGGCTCTGAGCAGCTTTTGAAAGAAAATTCGACCCTTTATCTGTAATCAGGTGGTGGGGAATACCATGAGACGCTATGAATTTCTCAAAACATTCCAAAATTTTCTCTGAAGTAATAGATGACAATGGGTAAGCTTCTGCCCATCTTGTGAAATAGTCTGTAATGACCAATATGTACCTTTTCCCAGAATTTGAGACTGGAAAAGGACCTATACAATCCATTGCCACTCTTTGGAAGGGAAAATCAGATGTATCAAACTTCTATACTGGTGCTTTCAAATTTCTGAACCCATGATTCATGACACAAACATCACAAGAACTGACATAATTCTGTGTTTGAGTGTACATGTCTTGCCAATAATACTTTCTGCTGATACTGGACAAAGTTCTGCGAAACCCACAATGAGCAAATGCAGGACAGTCATGGTGCAGCCACAAAATTTCAGATACCAATGACTGAGGTACTACCAATCTTTCATTAAATTCGTGTCTTCTTTTGGGGTGCTTGTGTGTGCACCATAATGCATTTTCTTTCTCGAAAAAGGTTAATCTTTGTGGATATGGAGCCACATTTTTTTCTAAGAAATTCTTAATTTTGTTGCATCTGCTATCTGATTTTTGAGCGTTAACTACCCAGGTAGCACAAATACGTAATTCTTACGTATCAAGCAATACGTAATCTTTACGTGTCAGGCCATACGTAATTATTACGCAAAAATGGTACGTTAGAATACGGTATACCAACCGTTATAAAAAAGGTTATTATTACGTATCCTTATACATTATTATTACTTATCCTTATACGTTAATATTACGTATATTCACATACGTTATTATTACGTATATGCACATACGTGTTTATTACGTATCCATATACGTTATTATTACGTATATCCACATACGTTATTATTACGTATACCCACATACATTATTATTACGTATCTACATACGTGTATATTACGTATCCACATACGTTATTATTATGTATATCCACATGTGTTATTATTACGTATCCAGATACATGTTAATTACGTATCACATACGTGTATATTACGTATATCCACATACGTTATTATTACGTATCCAGATACATGTTTATTACATATCATATACGTGTATATTACGTATATTCACATACGTGTTTCTTACGTATATCCACATACATGTTTATAACGTGTTCCCATATGTATTTATGCGTTCCCATACGCATTTATAATGTATTCCCATACATATTTATATTGTGTTTCTACATGTATTTATTACATGTTTATATTGTGTTTCTACACGTATTTATTACGTGTTTATATTGTGTTTCTACACGTATTTATTACGTGTTTATATGCATATTTATCACACATTGGACAACTCTACAGAATAGTGCATGTTGCAGACATGATATTTACAAAGTTTTATGCATCTTTGTAAAACAAACATATTGAGTCAGGTGAATATATTTTTATAATAGATGTCAAATTTTCAGATTGTCTTGATTTCAATAATGTACTTGAATTTATAAATTTGAAATCAACACAATCTGAAACAGTATCTTTAAAATTTAAAATACATTCATCTAAATCATATTTTTACAAAGATACGATATATCAAATGTGTCATATATGCAAAATTCACAATACTATAGAATCACTCTGTTCATATGTAATAAAATTTTTATTTTAATTTATATTATATATTGTTAATACAATAATTTTAATGCAAAAATGTTTTTTTCCTTTATTTTCAGTTTATATTTAAATATATTTTTAATTCTAATTATTTCTAAATATTGCAAAAATTATAATCTACTACATTATGAAATATAATTTTAAATCTAAAAGATAAGCTATTTTAAATTGAAAATAACTTAAAAATACAGAATAAAATTTTGGGATATATTAAAACACATAATACTTAAAACATTTTTGCAATTTTTAAAGAGTTAATTTTTTAAAAGTAAACTTCAATACTAAAAATATATAAAAAAAACAATATTAATAATATTGTAATTAAGTTTATAGGCTATTTTAAATTACAATTATAGGCTATTTTAAATTTTAATTTAGCATGCTAAAACTACACATCTCTGATCAATGGTGGTATCATGCAACTGTGATGATTTTTAAGAGTGAAAACAGTGAGTAAGGGCACAGAGCCCAAGTAGAACATGTTTCTAGATACACAGAACACAAACTGTTTCACAATTATTTCTAAAAATTGCAAAAATTATAATCTACTACATTATGAAATATAATATTGTGTTTAATGTTTTTAAAAAAATTCCCAGAATTGTGTTTTTATTTCTTGTACGTATCATGTTTATTTTCTTTTAAGTATAAGGCTTTTTTAACTTCTTCCAGGTATTTTTTTTTATTTTCTTAAAAGTATCAAATTATTTTAATTTAGTATTGTGTTTTTTAACATTTCACCCCAGTATCAACTTTTTTTTTAAATTTGTCCTAAGTAGCATATTATTTTAAAATTTCTTCCTAGTATATATTTTTTTTTAATTCTTCCAAATCATGTATTTAAAAAAATTATACCGAAATATCGTTTTTTAAATGCTTATAAATGAGACTTACTATTTAACCTAGAGAGCTTAAATTAGTGTTATTTTCTTTTGCTTTTAATGAGTCTTAATTTGATATATAACATGACTATGCTATTTCAAATTTGAATTTTTTGAAAAGCTTCAAAAATTTTTTTTTTAAATCTCAAAAACACCCCTTTTAATTTTTTTGAAAAAAAAATATATGCTTTATGCATTACTTGTATGCCAAGTTTCATAATGGGAAGCCAATGGGTTCCTATGAAAATTATTTTTTTTTTGTATTAAACTATAAGTGAAATTAGCTAAATTACAAAAAATTTAATTTCCATAGGAACCCCTTAACGACCGACTATGAAATTTGGCACACAAATAGTCCCTTAATGTCTTTAATAAAAGTAAATAACTGAAAATCTAAAAGCCCCCAAAATCTGAAATTTTACAGTTTTTGTAAACTTTACTGGTACTATCACTGTACCAAAAATGATCGATTTCTGAGGTATCAAGGTTCAAACCATTAATTGATTTGACACGGAATAACATATACTTAGTACATAACTCATTAACCAGTTGTTTCAAACATTCAGCCCACATATGTTCTTTTCAATTTTAACAATTTGCTACACACTTAATATTTCACATATGTCACTCAAAATTTAATTTTGTATTTACAATCAGTTACAAAACGTTACTTTTCAAGAACTTTTAAAATAAGTACTTCTCCAAACAAGTGAAGACAATTTCATCTCTTCCTTGCTCAAGAGTACAAACTCTCCCAGTTGCAGTATCAGGCTCTACTTTTTGCGAAATGGTCTCACCTAGCACATTCAAATATTCAATACGTCACTTGGTTGAGGATAAAAGAAAGAAGGAGAAGGTCCTTTAGGATGTAGGAAGCTAACTATATAGTCGCTCGTCTTTTCAAGAATACATGCAAGCTACCAAGATCCTTTATAGAGTATAGTGACAAATCCAGATTCAATTTTTGCTTAATTAGTTGGTGTAATATAGTCTAATGCTGTCACACGTTCAGTAAATTGGTGTTCACTACAGTAATTATGCTTAACATGAAGTATATTTTCAGAAATTGGGTAGAAAGAATGAAGTTTTTGAGTACCCATGATTGCCTTAAAGTCATTCAACTGTGGCGACAGTATTTCTTTAACTTCTTCATACTCATCAACTGTGCTGTACTCAAAAACTTCATTCTTTTTACCCAATTTCTGAAAATTGGCTTCTTGTTAAGCATTATTACTGTAGTGAACACCGGTTTACTGAAGGTGTGACAGCATTCGACTATATTACACAAACTAATTTAGTAAAAATTGAATCTGGATTTGGCACTATATAGTCTATAAAGGATCTTTGTGGCTTGCATGTATTCTTGAGAAGAATAATGTTACGAGCGACTATAAAGTAAGCTTCCTACATCCTAAGGGACCTTTTCTTACTTTCATCCTCAACCGAGTGACGTATTGAATGTGCCAGGTGAGACCATTTTGCAAAAAGTAGAGCCTGTTACTGCAACTGGGAGAGTTTGTACTCTTGAGCAAGGAAGAAATGAAATTATCTTCACTCAGTTTGGAGAAGAACTTATTTTAAAAGTTCTTGAACGTTTTGTAATTATAATTGTAAATATAAAATTAAATTGAGCGGCATGTGAAATATCAGGGTGGCCACTCTTCAGACACATTGAAATTCCCTGACTTTTCCAGGTGAATTGAAAAGAAATTCCAGACCAGTAATTTTAACATAAAATGCGTGCACATCCCTATTTAGTTACAAATTTGATTAAAGAATCTTAACAATTACTCCACTATTAAAAAAAAAGTTATATTAAATCAGGAGAAAAAAATACACATTTTTTGTTTCTACAAATAAATTTTGTCATTTTTAATAAAAAATACATGTAAATGCAGCAAAATTGAACTACTGAAATATTTTAAAGAATTTAATGTTTTTTTTCCCTGAAGAAATAAAAAGAAATAGTCTAAACTGATGTCCTTAAATATGGGCATTGCAAATTGTTCACAATGACAGACATTAAAGATATGCAAAAACTACACTGTAACAAGCTACAGCCATTGAATAATTAATGTCAATTCAGCAATGTCAAAAGAATGTCATTAAAATAGAAAAAATATTGTAAAATGTATATAATATTCTTGGCAACAGTTGTCCAAAATGGAGCACAAACTCTGCATTTTTGTTTTTATACGGAATCAAATGGACACATGGCAGCCTTTATTTAGAAGTTACGAGTACAGCATAATACTTGGCGAAATTTTTCGAAAATGGCATACAAACTGGGCAGTCCTGTTTTTATAAGGACAACTAGTATTAAAAAAAAAAAAAAAAAAAAAAAAAGCAGAATTTTCACAAAATTCCCTGACTTTTCCCGGTTGAGTGGCCATCCTGAATATTAAGTGTGTAGCAAATTGTAAAAATTGAGAACATATGTGGGCTGAATGTATGAAAAAACTGGCTAATGAGTTATGTACTAAATGTATGTCATTTTGTGTCAAATCACTTAATGGTTTGAACCTTGATATCTAAAAAATTGATCATTTTTGGTACAGTGATAGTACCAGTAAAGTTTAAAAACACCGTAAAATTTCATATTTTTTGCGCTTTTAGATTTTCAGTTATTCACTTTTTAAAAAGCCAAATCTGGTAAAGTTTTGAAATCTTTAAACAGTGGTAGATCAAAAACTATTTGACCAAGAGAGTTCAAATTAGTGCAGTCTTTTGTTTTCAATGGACCTTAATTTGATATACAACATGATTATGGTATTTAACTCTTTTTTAAAATTGGAGTTTCTAAAATAATTACAAACTAAAAGAGAAATTGTTTTTAGAGAATAGCATAGTCATATCAAATTAAGACCCATTAAAAGAAAAAAAAATGACACCAATTTGAGATCTCTAGGTCAAATACTTTTTTTTTTTTGCCAAATTTCGCTTTTAAGAAAGTCAATAACTGAAAACTAAGAGCCCAAAAAATCTAATATTTACAGTTTTTGTCAGCTTCACTGGTACTACTATTGTACCAAAAATTATCATTTTCCATGATGTCAAGGTTCAGATCATTGGTTGATTTGACACGGAATGACCCTTGGATGAATATTCAATTTGGCAGTATTTTAATTTCTTAAGTTTTACACCATATGAAATATTGTTTAAAAACAAACTAATTATTCTTTGTAATCAAAGTTAGAGGTAAGTTACGGTACAGGAAAATTAAGCGTTCTGCATTTTCAGGTTGCAGCCTATTACCATCTTTAAGTTCAAAATCTAAGTTAAGTTTAAAATTTAAGTTATACCATCTTTAAGTTTAAAATACATAAAAACATGTAAAAGAATAATTTCTGATTTTACAATATTTGAAATAAACATGCATGCATGACAACAAATGCAATCTCGGACCACGTTTTCATTTAATCTCCGCTTAGATAGTATTAAATGCGAGCATGGATGCACATACCACGATGCTGAAAACATGCACTTTTCCCGTTTGCTTTTAAAGCAATATGTGCATACATACAACAAAGCTAGGAAGATATATAAAATAAAATAAAAGTTAAAGCTAAATATAATTAAATAAGTTATATAAATTAAGCAACATGTTAACCTAACACGGGAAAATCAAGTTCAAGATACAAACCTTTCTGTGCTACAAACCATGGCGGGAAACGTAAAGAATGATTACTGCACTCAGTGTTGCCAGATGCACAAAGCTTATGGCTTCGTCCCCTGAGGTAGAAATGAGTCCGTTCTGGAAGCTTCCAGAACTGCGTGACGTCACGGCGGGGTTAAAGCTTGGGAGGGTGAAGATAAACAAGAAGGGATACATGAAAATGCCTTGGGGAAAAGGGTTCGAGAACAAAGCTGAAAGAGGATTTGAGCAAGGGGGAGCGTTAATGGTTATTTTTACGTATGAAAAATGGTAATTTTAATGTAATATAAACGGTATTTATAACGTATGATAAACGGTATTTATAATGTATTTTAAACGGTAATACATAAAAATGCCTTTGGGAAAAGGGTTCGAGAACAAAGCTGAAAGAGGATTTGAGCGAGAGGGGAGCGTTAATGGTTATTTTTACGTATGATAAATTGGTATTTTTAACGTAATAAAAACGGTTATTTTAATGTAAAATAAACAGTAATACATACGTATTTAAAACGGTATTTCTACATACGGTATGTTCATACACGGTAATTCATACGTATGATATACGGTATTTTTATATACCGTTTACTCATAACGGTATTATAACCGATGTATTACCGTTTATCGTATAACACATACGAAAATATAACGTATAAACGGTTTATCAACGGTTATAATACCGTATGTGTGTTACCTGGGTATTCTGGTAAGCAAAGTTGGTTCCACTGTTAATTGCTCTAAATTTTCACTCTGAACATTTTCTTCATCATTTAAATTTGTATTAATTGCATTCACCTGTTGAATTTCTGAACTTTTTGAAGATTTCTGATTTTGTGCAAAATTTACTTTCTTTGGTTTTTGGGCATTAGCCGAATTTTTAGCACTTGCAGAATTCTTTGATAATGGATTTTCTTTGTCACCGACACATCTTGATAAGTAATCAGCCACAATATTCGCCTTTCCTGGCTTATGAATGATCTCATAGTCAAACTGGGAAAGAGAAGCTATCCAACGTGAAAGTCTGGAGGTTGGATCCTTGAATTTGAAAATAAATGACAAGGAGTGCTGATCACAATAAATTGTGAAGTGAGCTCCAATTAAATAGTGTTTGAAAAAATTTGTTGCCCAGACTACAGCTAAAGCTTCACGCTCAACAACACTGTATCTGGTTTCAGCATCATTTAGCTTCCTGCTGGCATATGAAATAGGGTGTAAAAAACCATTTCCATCTTGCTGTGAAATATATGCTCCAAGTGCATATTTAGATGCATCTGTGTGCAATATGAATTTCTTTTTAAAATCAGGTAAAATCAAAATTGGTTCTTTTAAAAGTTCTTTCCTCAAAATGTCAAAAGATTCTTGAGCTACTTCATTCCACTTAAATTTTTCACCTTGTTTTGTTTTTAAAAGTTGTGTGAGGGGCAAAGCAACATCTGCAAAATTCTTCACAAATTTTCTATAAAATCCTGTGAGACCCAGGAACTGCCTCACATTCTTTATGGACTTTGGCGTCTTAAATTTCTGAATTGTTTCTAGATTGTGTGGATCAGGTTGCACTTTCCCATCTGAGACTAAAAATCCCAGGTATTTAATTGTTCTTTGAAAAAGGTAACATTTTGAAGGCTTTAGTTTTAGATGATGTTCTTGCAATTTTAAAAATACTTCTTCCAATTTTTGTATATGTTCTTCAAAGGATTTTGAAGCCACAACTATATCATCTATATAAACATTCGAAACACCTGCCAAGACCAATGACATTAATCTCTGGAAAGATGCAGGAGCATTTTTGAGCCCAAAAGGAGTGCGACACCACTCGAAATGGCCTTTGTTGGTTGAAAAAGCAGTCTTTTCACAGTCATTCGGGTCCAAACAAAGTTGGTAAAACCCAGAAGTAAGGTCCAGAGTAGAAAAATAAGTTGCTCCAGCCAAATTGTCGATGAGCTCACTGATATTAGGAATTGGATATGGTCCGTCAATCATGACTTCATTTAACTGCCTAAAATCACAGACCAAACGATATGACCCATCTGCTTTCTTGACAAACAGGACCGGCGTATTATAAGGCGAAGTACTGGGCCTAATAATACCCGCACCAAGAAGTTCTGTAACCTGTTTATTTAATTCTTCTTGAAGGTGATGAGGCACTCTGTAATTTTTCTTTTTAATTGGTATGTTTGTTCTTAAATTTATTGTATGGAAAATTGTATCACAACCCTCAATTTCTGAAACCGACTTTGCAAAAACTCTACGATGCTTTTTAAGAAGTTCCAATAACTTCCTCTTCTTCTCTCCATATAAGTGACTTAAGTCAAAGTCACCACCCCATGCTTCAAATTTTTCATTATTTTCAATGGGTGTGTGGTCAGTTACTGTATTTACTGGCAATGCTTGTACTTCTTTAATACTTTGTAATTTTGCAATTTTCATATTCTTGTTCAAATTAATTGTATTTTCAGAAGGATTGGCAATTTTCACATATAAATAATCTTTCTGAGGTGTCTTATACACTGCTCTTGCCACAAAAAATTATTTTTCTCCCTCAAGCGGTTCAATCAAAATAGTATCATTTTCTTGAAATTTATGATTTACTCTAATTTTTACAAAAGATTCAGTAAGTGGATTAAGTTTACTTTTCTGAAATACAGTTGCAACAATAAATTTATTTTCTTTAATTTCATTAATATTGATTCTTTCTTCCTTTTCATTATAAGTGTTTTTGTACAAAGGTGGTCCCAAAACTGAGTTATTCGGGCTGGTCAGAAAGCAAGGAATTTCCTTCCGATTTGCAATGTTTACATTTGTGAATGTTTGTCTGTCATGTACCTTTTCATTTCTATTTCCAAAATTTTGATCACAATTTCTAAATAAACTTCGTCTTTCCAAACAACTATCCTCTTGTAAGCTACACACATTTGCCAGTGAAAATTCCTGACTGGAAAAATTTTCTCTGCTTTTAAATGGAATATTTTGTCCACACATGATCATGTTATTGTTTTCAAAATTAATTACAGCTTTATTTTCTGTTAAAAAGGAGTTTCCTATGATAGCTTTGTAATTTGATGGTGCAGGAGAATTCAATACCCAGAACTCAAGAATAAAATTTTCATCCTGTAAGGATAATTTAATTGAAATTTTATAATTCACAATTGTATCTCCTCCATTAAATCCACGCAGTACAGCTGGTTTTCTATGCACTGTATATTGTTGTTTGTCGAATAGATTTAAAATTTCTTCATATGTGATATTTATGCTGGACCCTGTGTCAATTAGCATATTCATGGAATTTCCTGCAAGTTTAGCAGAAATAACAGGCAAGTTTGTTGCATTTTGAGATGCGTTCTGTACTATTGTACTAATTTCATAAGTATTACCAAAATTTCCAAAGCTCTTTCTTGAATTTTGGTTCAAATTTCCAAAATGTACTTGATTGGCTGATCTGTCTTTTCTAAAATTTCTTCTATTAAAGTTACTTTTGTAGCCGAAATTAGTGTTATTACTATGATTTCTTCTAAAATTTGTACTTTTGTAAATGTCGAAAGTATTTCCTCTATTGTTGTTGTTTCCTCTAGCTCTTGGTGTAGCCGGAATAAAATTATTTCTTTCACCAGGTTTCCTGTAACTACAAAATCCTCTCTGTTGATTTACTTCTCTACGGAAGTTATTTCTGCTTTCTTCTCTCCTCGGGGTAACCGGAATTCTTCTTGCAAATTTTCCTCTATTTCTGCTTCCCGGGGATATGTACGTCTTCATATTTGATCGAAAATTTCTCAATTTAGGTGTTCTAGGGGATTTCTGTGTTACGTCATTTTTTTCCCATATTTCTTCTTCGTCTTCCCAATTTTCTTCCTGTCTGTCCCTTTTTTCTAGTTCATTCTTAAGTTCATCTAATTGATTACTTTGAATTTTAAGTAGTTTTTCTAATTCTGTTATTTTCTCATCCTCTAAATTTTTCTTTTCAACCGAATTTACTTCTAAATGTTCTTCATTTTCGTTTTTACACTGCTCTTCAAGCACCGCTAACTCTTTAGCTGATTCAAATGTTTTTGGATTCTGCGCTAGGACTAATCTTCTAAAATCAGGATTTAATCCCCTTATAAATGCATTTTTCAAAAGCGCTTTTCTTATGGAGTAATTATTGTTTTTTTCCAACTCTTCCGGTACCGCTACGTATGAAGCCGATTCAATTCGAACAGCGAACTGGCGAACCATTTCTCCAGATTTCTGTCTTATATTTACTAGTTCAGCGATACGCTTTGCCATATCTTCTTTGTATTCAAAATTTTCCTTAAGAGCCGAAACTAATTCATCATAATTCTTCGAATTCTTTAAATTCGGAATGCCGTTTACTAGCCGACTCGCTGGACCAGACAGTTTCATTTTCAAACAAAAAATTTTCTCTTGAGACGTCCATCCCGCATTCTCTGAAATTAATTCCAATCTGTCTAAAAATGCTTGAAGTGAACTATCCTCCGCTCCGGAGAACTCTGGAACCGAGTTCCAAAATTGAGTCTTCCCGATATTTGATTTAGCAGTCCCAGTGGTGCTCACAGAAAGTGACCGACGCTGAGGAGGTGAGCGTACCGGTGAAGGTGAAGCCTGTCTGACATTGTTAACGTTCCTTTGAACTTGTGAGTTACTTCTCACATTTCTTTTCCTTCTGCTTTGTCTGCCTGACATTCTTAATTTTGTTCTCAAAATTTATTTTTAACAAATGTTTATTTTAAATCAAGTCGAAAATGTGTCTTGTAAAAAGTGTTCTCGTTGTGGAAAATGTTTATATGTCACAATATGCAGCAATTCTTACATATATTTCATTTGCAAATATATACTGACTTACTTCGGTGGTATCAAAGACCACATTCATATCTGTATATACACATATTATAAATACATTTTCTTTTCACAAAAATATCAAATATATTTTTATTTCAACTCTTGCCATTTCAAAATCATTTTTTTGAAACCGAAAATAACACAAATACTTTTTTTTGAAATCGAAAGTATTCCAGCACTCAGGGAGACAAAAGTGCACACGGCACCAAACATGTAAAAGCGTTTCTGCTTTCACATTCAAAAGTATAAAGTTAGTTGATATAAAACATGTATAACACAATAACGTAATAGTGGTAAGTACTAAACTCCAAAGTTCAGATCCGTCTCCCTGGTGAGAAGCGAAACTACAACTCAATGGCTGGACTAAATAACTGGCAAGAAAACAACTCATTAAATGATGAGATTAACGACATTGAAAATTAAAACACAGTCTTTAATTAAATTGTAGTTAGTTGGATCAAATACAATCATGAACATCAAAATTCCATTTTTACTCGGAACATCTGCGTTCCTATCTTTCTTTATGGAAATACAAAAGAAGACAATGAGTAATTAATATTTACTCTTAAATTAACTACTGGTAATACATTATTTCTTGCTGGCAATCTTAGAAGCTTTAATTTACTTTTAACCAGTCAAAACTGGAATCTATCAAATTTACCAGCTTTTATATGAGAAGTATTTATACTTACAAAACTTCTCTGTACTCTTGGCAGGGCAGTCGTCATTAGAAGGTGAGATTTGAAAAGCATCTTTAAATTTCATTCAATTACCAACACTTTAGCCATTTTTAAATTTTGACGAGAGAAATTTTAATTGACTGCCCCTACCAAGTCCTGTTCCAAATCTGAAGACAAAAAGCCAAGCGCGTCACTTTACATTTTCTGCGCTGACGTCACAACACACATATACATATCACACGTACCAAAACCGAGCATTGGAAAATAATCAACAAAATAAAATTAACACTCAACGGCTTTGCTTTCTCTCTCCGCTGACTGGCAGGCGAGCCTTTTCAAGGTCGCACACACTCCACAATTTGCTCTATTTCCCCAGAAAATCGTCTGAGAGCTTCTACATTTACATGACATGAAAAGGAGCATTTAAAACAGAAAATATGCATCGCAGATTTCGATGCCACAGTATTACTAAAACTGCGTTGGTTTGCAAATTGCTCAAAGACCATAAAACAATAAATATAGTATGATATTAGAACATTTATAATAAAACATAAAGTTGTTCGTAATTAATATTACTATTAAAATTAAAACTATAAGTTAATTTGTTAATAGAAACATTAAAGTATATATTAAGATTGAAACTCTGCAATTATTGCCCATTTAATGATGGCGTAAGGAGCAAAATTGTGCTATAACATTCCCTAGTATTACTAAAAATGCGTTGGTTTGCAAATTGCTCAAAGACCATAAAACAATAAATATAGTATGATATTAGAACATTTAAAATAAAACATAAAGTTGTTCTTAATTAATATTACTATTAAAATTAAAACTATAAGTGAATTTGTTAATAGAAACATTAAAGTATATATTAAGATTGAAATTTTGCAATTATTGCCAATTTGATGATGGCGTAAAGAACAAAATTGTGCTATAGCATTCCCTAGTATTACTAAAAACGCGTTGGTTTGCAAATTGCTCAAAGACCATAAACCAATAAATAAATAACTAAATGATATTCGTAAAATAAGTAAATAATAATTTTTCATTTATTTCCGAATATGATACACGACATGTTTTAGTAGCACAGATTAATTATATAAAGACACAGAAAAGAATGCCGTTAGATTCTGTTGTTATAAATCATGTAAAGCAGAAATTTAGTTTGTGTTGATCGTATGATACTCGATGCATTTTTCTGGCGAAAAGTGTTACTACGAGTTACAACTATGCATAGTTCTAACGCAATGCGTTTCTTATTACAGCAAATATATAACTAACAAAATATTTTTGTGTTAAAATCTATATATTTATCACATCCAGGATGTTCCTTTCTTTTCTACGTAGAAAAGTATTTGGCTTCTTTGTGCTTTAATGCATTTCCGCTTTTGTTGTACATTGCAAAAATAAATTCAACACTAGAGAATACATTTAGAAATTCGTTCGATGATGGTGGGTCATTTTATATAAACTATAACAACAAATGCAAAATTACTACAGATAAACTCCGTCTGTATGCTCGTAATATGTGCATTCTGTAATAATATTTATAATACAGGCACGAAAAACAGTTATGATCGGGTCATATGAAAAGCAAATTTCAGTACATTTCTGAAATATCGCTCAAGATGACAGATAGCACATTTCGAGAAATAAAATGAAACAATTAGATTACACAATTTAACAGTTTGTATTTACATTAAATATAAAGACATTAATCATATTTCTTCCTTTGAAATGCACATATTTAAGTAAATAAATGAAATAAAATATGAGGATTACAATTTAAATAGTTTGAGTAGTTTATTTGCAACTAATGTTCAATTTCTTTTTATAATATATCATCAATTGTTTTATATAGTAACTCATTTAAATTTATTGTTGATGATTGAATTACTTAACAATATTAAGATGTAATTTACATTTTGGACAAAGAAGAAATGACATTTGAGTTTTTCTAGTGCAATGATTTACAAATTTTTAAAACAATTTTTTGTTATTTTCAATTTTTCTGCACTTATATCTATAATTCTAAGCATTTTTATTGAAACATGTTTATTACACAAATGTGTAAAATTTTATATTCTATCATGAATATTTTTGTGTTTGTATATATCAAGCCTATATAAATTATATATTTTAGGAATCGTCTTATTTTTATTTATTTTTAACCAAAATTGAAAAATTAAAATTCTAATCATTTTATACTATCTATCTTTAAATTTATTTTTTTAATTCAATCTCTATATGAGTAAAATGGAAGAAACTATATAAGCACACATACACATTAATACATATTTACATAATAAAATGCTATATTTTGGGCCTTTGTATGTTTCAAACCTATATAAATTATAGATTTTTGAAATCGTCTTGCTTTGGTCTGTTTTTAACCAAAATTGAAAAAGAAAAAGAAGTTACCATTTTGTAATATTTATCCTTAAATAACTTCTTAAAATTCAACTTTATGAAATATATATAGTATTGAGTAACCTCTATACAACTCGTATATATGTCTGCAGAGGACTTTTTGTAACCGCTAATGTATATTGTAGTCATCCAATCTAGCTATCAAGAATAATAAATTATCACATATTTAGCAATGGATGGTTACATAGTTATTTAAATATGAATAAAAGAACACAATGTATCATACGTATTTTTATAAAAAGATTTTTCATTTAATTATTTTTATTATATATTTAATTTAATAACATAATATGTATTGTACATTACAGTTTCTGAATCCTTAAATTTCCCCCTACGATCACTATTATTGTCTATCCAATTGTTGTTTATCAAAAGTTTTCAAATTTTTGCATATTGTAACTTTCCCTGCATACGTAGTTTAATGTGTAGGAAAATTATTGTGACAGAGTCGAAAATTCGAATACGAATCTTCGAAGGCAGAGCACGTTTCAAACAACCCTGAACACGAATTGCACGTTTTTAAGACAATGTCTGTGTGTGGGTCATGGTGGTGATGTGGGATGGTGAGACAGTGATCTCATGAACAAATAGAGCGTTTACAACGTAATTCGATACAATTTGTACAATAAGTGAATACTAGAAACTTGCATATTTTAAATGCGATCGAATTTCCGGAACCCTCCCCCCCTCAATTTTCTAATGATTTTTGGAAAAAAATTAGAAAATCATGATTATTAAAATGATATCAAGATTATTTATCATGATTATTAAATTATGATAAATAAATATTTATTTTAAACATAATCTGTAAATAAATACTGTAAACTTTAGAACGCTTGTACTAGACATTCTAGATATGTTGCACGATTCTCGAATACATTGAGTAAATCATTAAAAATTAATTCAATATTGTAAAAACGTAATCATTTCATATATAATATTTCATTAGAAAATCAATGACTGAAATTTTGAATACTAGCGTAAATTGTTCTTGAAATATTGCATATTTTTAAGTAAATTTATGAAAAATTACATATAATTAAATAAGTAATAAAAATTATCACATCTATTCCCTTTTCTTATGTAATTTTATGGTATCTGATTGGATACACTAGCAGCACTTCAATTTCTAGCACTTGGTGATGATGCTTCAGGTCCGACTGCAAGGTACATCAGGACCATTTTGTTTTAAATTCAAATTAGTTTTTTAGCTATTAAGATATTGTAAGTTCAAGCACAATTTTTAATGGTTTCCGCAAAAGTTCATTTCGATCGAAAAAATATAAGAACAAAATTCCAATGTTGACCCCTTCACAAAAACTGAAGAACAATCATTCCAACGATCTTTAAACCAAATCCGTTTAAAATTCCACCATAATTAAAAAAAAATGAGAATTAATGGAAATATGCTTAATATATGCAATTTAATTTCTACTTTTGCACATTAGCGAAGTGAGGAATCACACGCGCGATTCTAATGCCAAGCATCTATACGAAGTGATACATTAGCATTCTAATATATATATATATATATATATATATATATATATATATATATATATATATATATATATATATATATATATATATATATATATATATATATATATATATATATATATATATATATATATATATATATATATATATATATATATATATGATAGCGCTGATAAGAGATTTAAAGGATTTGGAGCATGTGGACTGTTGATGTTCCAAGAGAAAGTTTTACGGGAAACATTTAATTGACGAACTTGAAATTTTTGGTATATATTTCCGATAACACTTAGATGATTTTACGCGTGGCCGTATGATTGGAAAGATCGAAGAAGGGTGAAAAATAACAGATGTTGTCAGGGAGTTCGACATCGCCCACAGCGTTGTTTCACGACTGTGGCAAGCATATGAAACAACTGGAATGTGTAGCATGCGTCTCGAGGAAGGTCGTGGTAGAAGTACGACGCTTGCAAGAGACAGGTACATTGTCTTATCCGCAAAAAAAAACGGCGCACTACAGCTCATCATGTTTTGCTATTAATTTTACAAATCAGTTTCTTGCTACCAAAGGACAGCGGATCTCCCAAAAACCTGTAGCCAAACGTTTGGGGAGAAGGAGGACTATACGCACACAGACCGGTTGTGTGTGTCCCATTGTCCAGACTACACCGTACCGCCTTTTTGCAATGGTGTCGAGAGTATCGCAATTGAACCGAACAGGACTGGGCTTGTGTACTATTCTCAGATAAGAGTAGGTTCAGTCTGTCATCGGATTGTAGACGCCAACTGATCTAGTGTGAGAGTGGTACTGCTTATCTCCCAGAAAGTACCCAGGGAAGAGACCGATATCCCACATGCAGTATGACGGTATGGGCCATCATCATGATCAATAGCCGCACACCCCTACATATGGTTGCAAATGGGACTATGACCGGCCAACGATACACTAATGTAGTTCTACTGCCTCATGTTCGACTTTTCGATGGTGCTCTTGGTCATAAATTAGTTTTCATGGACGACAACGCACCATGTCATCGAACACTTGCTGTTCAGAATTGTCTAGTCAGCGTGGAGATCCAATGACTTGTATGGCCAGCATATTCTCCAGATGTAAAATCCATTGAAAATGGTTGGGATGCTTTGAAGAGGAGACTTTCTGGTCGAAAATAACCTCCAACGAACAAGAACACTCTTATCCGTGCACTGACAGAGGAGTGGGATAATTTGCCTCAACAGCTGCTGGATGATGTTGTACAAAGTATGACACAACGTGCGGAATGTTGCATCGCATCCACGGTCGACATATCCCGTAATAATACCTTTCTCAAAGGTGATTGCTGTCGTTCATATACATTTTTCCATTTCTCCGTACACAGCATCAAACGAACACTTTTTTCTTTTCGAATGTATCAAAACCGTCTGTATTTTCCAGAACAATAAATGATCTTTATTCTAATGTCCGAAGTGTGGCAACAATATTTTATCCAGTTGGGCCTCCACCCCCGCTTAATGTTGTGGTTCATTGCAAGTTGTGATCCGTCCTTAGCAATTGTTCAGAAGTATGTATATATATATATATATATATATATATATATATATATATATATATATATATATATATATATATATATATATATATATATATATATATATGTATATATATATATATATGTATATATATATATATATATATATATATATATATGTATGTATATATGTATATATATATATATATATATATATGTATGTAAAATAAAAATAAATATAATAAGACTAATTTAAAACATGAAGTGGCATACTGTGATACCCCGGTTCAATAACATTACGGAGGTAAATAATGTAAATAGGATGTGAAAGCAGATTTCTAACAAAAGGAAATTATTGCAGTCATAGAATGCTGATTGATCTTAATTTTAAATTACCAGGTGATATTAATAGTACACGAGAATTTATTAACATTCAAGAGCGATGCATACAAATCAAACACAAGCATCAAAGGATTGTGAAAAGCTGGAGGCTCAAAATATGAAAAAGACAATAAATAATAAAAAATAAAAAGATGCAATCCGAAAATATGAAATTGGCAGTGAAGGGCGATGTCCATATATATATATATATATATATATATTATGAATGTTTTATGAATTTTCAAGTGAGTTTATAATAGTTGCGATTTTAACTTCGCTCCGGTTTCCCGAATAAATTTATTTTATAATCTTATTCCCTGATAATGATGTTGAAACTGGCATTTTGTCTATTGCTATGGCTTCAACTGACGTATTAAAGAAAAGATACATTTTCGGAGGTCGTGACGTTAAACATTTTATTTTCATTTCTTTGTTCTATGGGGGAGAGTTTTTAAATCGTTCTATTGTTTCCGAGAATGCGGTGTGAGTTCCGTTGTAATGTTAATCAAAATTTTGCACCAAAGCCCACTCTGGTACTCATTCCAGTATTACTATATCAAATATCCTCCATAAATAGAAATCAAATTGTAGCAAAATACATATTCACTTCTGGCTTAAATGCATTGAAACATGAAAATACCGGGAGCCACGAACGGAAATACAATACTAAACATCGAAGAACACACAACATTCGTCTAAGTGTTGTTTTTATGTAGCATTTTTACGAGACATAAACATTTTATATTCAAGAACATATTTTGGGATTCAGTTAAATGGAGCTTAAAAGAATAAACTTCAGAGCAATAAAAGAGAATGAGAGAATGCAACAGATGAAATCAATATATACCCCCATATGCTTCTGCCTCGTGCAACCCGTTCTTTATTTATAAATATCCATACATAAAAATCTGAATGACTGGGCAGAAAGGTTTTATCTCTTGGGCAAAAATTGTAAGGAAATTTATGGCTTTACGTTGAAGTGGTCTTAAAAGTAATGGCTTCTTCAAACTGTTATATTGTGAAAAGGTTATACAGCTAAACATGTGAGCCTTGATACTTTGACAAAATACTTTGATGCCCTAGAAATATTCTCCCAATTTATTGCAAATTACATTTTGATGAGTCTTACTTTAGAATATGTCTGTTTTTCGCGTAGTTAAGGGTTTAGGTGGCCCTCATACGAGAAATTCGGTATATTGATAGTTAGGTCAGGTTTAAAGACACATCAGAGAATTATCTTTACACTCACTACATGCATTGGGCGTGGTAGCCCAGTGGTTAGCACACAGGAATTGCACTCGGCAGGCCCAGGTTCGATTCCCGCCACTGCCAAAACTGCCGCCGTGTTCACGCGAAGTACGATCACGTTAAACATGTGGGTCCGTAAGTCCTTCCGAGATGTTGGTGGAAGGGGAAGGAGGGTACAGTCCCTGTGGATGCCGCCCCCACCGGGTTCCGATCTAAATTGGGTGGCTCTTCCCGGCCGTCCAAACAGTTACCTTACACCTTTCTGATAGGTCGGACGGTCTGGGCCTCAATAACAACAACTCACTACATGTTTAGTATAATGTACAGGGGAGATAATGTGACGCGATCGAAAATTCGAATTCGAGTTTTAGACAGAACAACAAGATTTAAACTTGCCTGGACCCCAATCGAAGATTTTCGAGGTTGATGTCAATGTGTATGTGTGCATGTGTGTATGTGTGTGTGTGCGTATATGTATGTTAATGTCTGTCTATGTGTACTAGCATGTATGTGTATGTAAGTTAGTGTGTGTGTTGTGTGTATGTTAGAGTGTGTCCGTAAATCAATGGGGCGACATCTCACGAACTAATGAGGCGTATCGAACGCAATTTAGTATGATTATTGCAATCAGTGATTTGTAACCCTATTTTATTTAAACGTGACCGAATATTTGGATGATTAACTCAATTTTTTTTTGACTTTTTGAATATATTCATTAAAAAGTTAGAACCTGTAATGATGTTAATAAATAAATGTAATGAAATTAATTAGAAAACGAATGGTACCAACTTTAGAACACTATACATATTAATATTGTCAAAAAAACATGAAAATAGCGTCAAATAGGCAAAATGGCACCTAAATGACGAATATGAAGTCAAAATTGATAAAAATTAATTTATTCCAAATATTTTTATATGGTGATTTCATTGTTCAGCAATATTTCTTATCGTCAAGTTAGATTTGCGCAGAACTATAAGTTAATTGTGTACTTCGAAATATATTTATATATTGTCATCTAGAAAAGCATATAATGTACCGTTCATGGAGAAATAATGATTGTATTTACTGTGAAGCAATAGCATTTGACTTGTGTTCATGAACGATAACTTTTACTGATACAAAACAATCTGTTGAGGTACTAAATGTCCAGGTATCAAACGTTTGAAATCCCTGGAATATTCTGTAAACTTCAATCCAATAAGACATATATGGGATGCTTTCGAAAGGCTTATTGTACATAAAATACTTCCATGCCGAAATTCCGACTGCATTCCTGAATAATCTTTTGGAGAATCACATAATCTTTTAGAGTACAAGGTGTTCATAAACCCTATTGATTCTGCAGATTTTCAGGCATTCTTTGGTTATGTTTATTATTACCATACCTTAATATTCTATAGATAATGACCGTAAGATTTTATAGATAATGTTCAAACATTTGTTGTCCAGATTCTGTCTGTCGTTGCATATTCACACGATATCATGTGTATAAAGAGCTCATAAAATAAGGACTAAATTTAAAAAATCAGTCATATAAAAATCAAGTGGCAGCAGTTGTTAAGGGGAATTATTATTGTTCTTTGTCTGGTCATAAAAGTAAAGCGTTCAAACCTAGTGGATATCTCTATATGGCTAATTACATGCAACAAAAACAGTTTCAGATGTATTTACATATATCAGCACCAGTTGCTGCTGGAGTAACATACAACAGCAACCTGGCGAATGGTGCTCATAATACTCATGGCAAATTTGTTTCCATCTAATTTCACATATCTACTTTAAATATGTAAGTACATATATTGTATATATCCTCCTGTAAAAGCTGCTGTTACCTTCATTATGTGTTACATAAAATTAAAGTACCCAGGTCACAGCTAGTTTTCGATCCACAAAAATTCGAACTGGCAGAAAACGCTCTTCCCATTCAATTACTGAAACGAAATTCTTATCTTTAGTTGGAATTTACCCTAGATTTTTTTTTTCCGATTTGAGATCGATATAAAAATTCTGATCTGAACGATGCCTATATTTTCTACTTTTGTAAACAGGCTAGCATCATATCTAGCATCATCCTTAACACTCGTGAATTAAAAATGGCTGTAATAAGTCGTAGAATATGTGTAAAAATCAAAACTAGGTCTTTCGGAGACCTCATTGAATCGCTGCATAGTACCTGTAGGGCTAAATAATGGTTTATTTTATAAAGAACACAAGTGCCAACTAAGATCTTCAAAGTAACCAGACAACGATCTATCCATTAAGATAATGGGACGAAATGATATTTTCTTAAAATAAAGTCCACCGTTATATTGATCATAAAAGATATATTTTGTCGAAAGATTTTAGGTGAAATATTTTTATCTGTATATAAGATTTAAAATATTAACATCTTGGACAACTGATTTTTAATTAACAATAACTTGTTGATGCATCAAAAGTTAATAATTTCAATATATATTTTAAACAATTTATACACCTTTTTCACAGAAAAATGAATATATGAATACTCCTACAACTTTCATTAATGTGAAAATCATGACGAATGTATAAATATATGTCAGCAAATATAACTTTAATATCAAAGATTTATTGAAAAGCAACGGAATAAAGTATTGCTTCATTCCAGAAACGAATATTGCTGCGACAGTGTGGACATCAAACTGGCATAAGTAACTGTGATATATTACAGTCTAGATAGATTTAAAAGGGCATATATTTATTTTTCAAAATCCTGTGCGTATTTCTCATTTAAAAAAAAGCATAAATCATAATAATACTTTCAGTCAGACGTATATAAATGGGAAACTATTTATTTCAGAGGTATTAACTAACGCAACTATAAGATTTGGACCCAACCTGCTTCCAAGTGCGACAAAGTCCAATACCCGACATAAATTAATGCATTTTAAAATATATACTTTGAAAAATATGACACCAGCTGTTTTGTAGAACATAGAACTCTACCTTTCCCATAGAATGAAGAAATTTCTTGCTAAATATGTATTTTTTATTTCGTGTAAGTTATGCAAATATTGAGTTGTACTTTGTCGAATTATTTTGGCACTGTGCTGCTTTTCTTTTACTTAAGGTATGTGATACAGTGGTCGTAAAAATGTTTACAGATTGTTAAAACTAGTAAGGCGACAAAATGGCACCAGACATTAGACTAGAAGGCGCAACATATTATTATAGGGCGGACAGCAAATATTATTGGGAGGCAATAATTAAAGCCTCCATTGCAAACGGAGGCGTCTGTGATATTGGGTCAATGGCAGTCGTCTTAACGGGCGCCATGAATGCAGGTCGCCGGCCACCAATCGGTGGATTATGGTCCTGGTAGATATGGGAGCATCAAGGGTGTCCTGCACATGCTGCAAAAGTGTGAGGGAAGTGGCCTGTGGAGCCGCCAACGCTTGCCGGTGGATGCGTCGGCCCTCGAGTGCTGACGTCGCTCTGGCCGCACCGGCACCCTTCAAACCTGCCACATTCCCTTGTTCCAACCATCTTCGCCACAGTCGGTGCATCGTGGATGCGTGTAGGTGGCTGTCCGCTGATATTTGACGTATGGACCAACATGCCCTCCTGAGTCCGATCGCCATACACCCCGTGATATCGTATGTCTGCTGTCAGACAGCTAAGTGGGGACCTGTTCTGCCAACTACGGCCTTCAGGTTTTTTCCCCCACCGCTGAGAGTCGTCCATGGACGACCCAGCTGAGGTCCAGAAGAGGTACGTTGGTCTAAACTTGACCGATAACCCAGGGCAGGACTAATGCCGAAGTCAGGAAGAATTCTTATGGACCCTTGACCACACACACCACGCCTAGAGAGCAGCCAAGTTGTGAACGGGCCCGAGGCACCCCTGCAGGGGATTCCCCCGCATGGGCGTCCCAGGCCAAGCCCCCTACTCCCTTGGGAGAAAATGGGGCACTAAAACGGTGCGTGAACGACTCAAATGCAAAGCAGTGACCGCCCAAAGAGGCCGAAAAGAACCAAAAAGATTAACCAAGGAGGATTTGTAGTTTAGCAGTGGATTCCGACTTTCTACCCCTCGGTAGTTATGCAGAGGCAGTATGCAACTTAAAGAGGCGCTGTCGTAACCCGGACTTATACCCGTACTGCCGGGTTAACTTAACCTAGAGAGAAGAAGAAGAAGAGGGCGAGGAAAGAGGCGGCAATAGCCAGGGCCGGGGACAAAGGACCAGAGAACTGGTTAAACCGAGGAGGAGGAGTTAGCACAGGAAGAGTGCAAAGCGTGAGCAAGTGCACGACCAAAATAAAAGAGACTATAAATATAACTACAAAGATGACAGTATAAAATAGTACTAGAACAAATACAATACATTAAAACAATACTAGTGCTATTCTTAAGCTATAAAAATAATTATGCTAAACTAACAAAACCTGAAGGACAGGGCCAAGAGAAGCGGAAATATAACTTAGTAATTATACTAACAATAACCTAGACACGCCGAGCTACTTAACAAAGGAATGGTCGACCTGCACAGGGCCTGAAAGGAAAAGATAAGCTGCCATGGACCAGGGATGCCAGAGGCACCCGACTTACCAGCATACCCACTGACAACCTTCTAGGCGAGGCTTTCCAAGGACAAGGGGAGTAGCTGGGATGCCTGTAAGGGAAGGTGTTAACATATATACCTGCGAAGAGTGATGGGGCTATGCTTGCATCGGGCGAGCGTCCGTAGTGATGCGAGGCAAGGGGGACGCAGGCTGGAATAAAGCTATTAAGGGCTGAAAAAGAACTATTAGTGGCTGGAAGGCAAGAGATCTATTAGCTGGGGAGGACAAGGTAATGCAATACAAAGAGGGGACCAGAGTCCCTGAATACAAGGCACCGATATGGTGCGGATAAGAGCTAATAAAAAGGAGCACGGCTGGTCGCAGGGACAATTCCCCTGCTGGCCAGAGTGTGACAGGTGCCTCGAATGCGAGGGAGCAAACCTAAAAATATAAATCTGCCACAACTCATGTGGGCGACACCAACGTTAACTACTGGGACAGTCCCCCAGCAAACCTAAAAAAAACTAAACTGCCACAACTCATGTGGGCGACACCAAAATAACTACTGGGACAATTCCCCAGGAAAACCAGATACAAGGGGAAAGAGTGAGAAGTCACGCAGGCAAAGGGATGGACAGAAGAAATAGGGTGCCTGGGTGACGAAAGCGGCAAGAGAAGTGCAGAGAGGAGAAAACAGAGATTCTACCGTGGTAGGAAACACTGGAGGAAAGGCCTACCAGTGTCGGAGTGCCATGCAGAAGTAGAGGTCCTCTCCGAAAAAATCAGGTGGGAACATCGTATGTCTGCTGGAACTGCCTCGGTTGGCGGCGGCCTGGCATTCTCTGCTACTACACGTTTCCCCTAAGACAAAAATATGCAAAATGATTTCTCTGGCTGACAGAGCGGCGCGACTATTGCCAATTCCTCAGGTTCCTTTCTTTATATATCCCTCACCATGCATGGGATAACTGCGCATTTCGCATCATTTACATAACTCGGTGAGCTGCGTCTTCCCTGCAATTTGCATATTTTTCTGCTCACTCCTTCTTGGTGTCTCATTTGCACTGCCATATATATATATATATATATATATATATACATATATATATATAATACCTCGATATTTAAGAGGATCCTGGAATATAAGAGAAATGTAAATATTTTATGCAGCAGTGAAGCATGATTAGATTGATTTTTCTATGTTCCGATAAAAATGCATCAAAGTTATAGATGTCTGCATAGCTTTGTGAGCCTTGGCAAAGAGCAATGTAAAGCAGATCAACAGCGAAACAGAACGAAACCGTGTTCTACTGACAGGATGGGCATGAAAAATGATTGCCATTTGTAAGCGTCCAGAAATGGCGCCTTTTATAGGTTAAATGAAAAATGCAAGGAAGGCGAATAATAATGTACATTTTACGGAGACAGATTTTCACTGATGGTTGCGGAGGTCTGTGATAGTTTAGAAATATCAAATGTATGTTTTATTTTGAAAGGGGCAATATGATATATTATTTTTGAATGGAATGAATATAAGTATTCAATTTAATTTAGATTAAGTTGAATTAACAGTGCATATAAATATACTTTATATGTTCTTACACCTTTATATACGATAATATTTGTATTATTGATGTCCTTATCAGTTAAAGATTTATTCAAGCATCCATTATTGAATGCTATTAAATTATTTAAATTATTATTGTCATTTTTGTTAATTTTTAATTGATATAATGAGTCCTAAATATATCAGAAAGACGTTTATCCTAAATTATAGACATTAAAATTATATTTACAACAGTAATTCTAATACATACACATTTTTTGATAACTCACAAATAAAATAGAGCAAAACATTAAAATTTCAGATGTGCCATCTTGTTACAAATAAAGTTTAACACATTTTAAGACGTTAGTCAGTTTTAGATAATAAAGTATATAAAACTAAAATGTGTACAGCAATATAGATGCGCTTAAGAACAGACTAAAAGCATATTGTTTTACACAGAAATGAATTGGATTAAAGTAATATTGCATATTATTTTACTCGAACACGTTTTCTCTATTTAGCCCCAAACACAATCAAATTTTAATACGACTACAGTAATTAATCATGTTATTAATATGCAATTAATAGTAGTTTGTAATGTTATCAAAAAATATTCTCCATTGATTATTTCTATTAATGGATGCCGGGTCACTTGCTACCGCAGCAGGTAAAAATAAACATGTTTATTGAATCCTAGTTTGTATTTGTAAATGAACTCGTAATGTTTTTTTATTTCTATTTAAATATAGTTTACAAGTTTCGAAAAGTTTTACGGAATTATTTAATTTCTTCAAGTGATAGTATCAATGCTGTTCAAAGTTTGCACAACGATATTTTTCACTCACAAAATAAAAGAAAATTGATGTACTCTGATCGGAATTTCCGCAGCATAAATGCAAGATACGTTTCAGGATATAGTTGCGGAAAGAAAAAGTGAAAACCGTCAGGTAATGATGAGGTTTGTAATGACAGCTGCAAACAAAAAAAAAGTAAAATGTAATATAGAAGACGGTGTTCTCATTAAGTAAGTGACCATACGAAGTATCTATTAATGTATTCCCTAATTCAGATAACCACATAATTATAGTGTCCACTTGCAAATTTTCTGTGCCGGGCTTTAGAAATTTACTTACTAAAAGCTTGTGAAGGATTCAGATCCCAACCAAAATTCGAACCAAGGATATTTGTGGGGCCAGTTGTCGCTATCCACCTCCAGATTTCAAATCGGACATTAATTATATAATCAGTGATAATTTCATGACTTATTTTCTGTATATGATTTTTAAGTGTCTTCTCAGTTATAGCAGGGGACTGATAAATTAAAAATATCTACTATAACTAAGTCGATCATTATAAAAATTGCATTTTCTGCATTATAAGACTTCCGTGATTCAATGCATCTCAACCGATTAGGTTGTTCGTCACTATTTGAACAGAAATCAAGACTAGGCCGATATTCAATCACAGATTATTTTTGTCCCGTCGAAACAATATCCTTCGAGCTACTGAAGCGATAATGTCCTTAATATGTCTATCATCAGTACTAGAAGTTGGCTTTACAATTGCGGTAATATCTTAGGAAACTATGTATTGAGATAGCATTGACAAATTTGTCTATCCATCCATATTATTTTATTCGAACTAAAAAAAAATTTAAATAGGATTGAAGGAAATTCTTAAAAAAATGAAAAATCTATAATCTCCATTGCAACACAACATTAAAATTGTATTGTTTACTTTTCTTAAAAGAAATTAGCCATAACACTTGATTTTTAGATCATTTAGGTATTTTGATTTTTTGTTGTTGTTGTTACTAATCCCCCGTGGTGAAGGAGCGTCTGTGCACCACGTCCACTAGACCCCTGGCGAAGGGGGAGAGCATGCAGCTTCACTGTTATTGAAGCTCCCCAAGGGCAGAAGTCTAACTTGGCCTCGACAACACAACATCCACGCCTGCTAGCGGGATTCGAACTCACAACCCGGCAATCCAGCGATCAGACGGAAACGCATGCCCCTGACCGCCCGACCATCGAATCGGCATTTTGACTTTAGCAAAGCAGACATAAATACAAATCACTGCAACATAGGAACAGAAAGTAGCAATCTTCATCTACAGACTGGCTGAATATGGTGATTAGATAAGAAAATGAATGACGACTATAATACATTATATTATTAAATATCGTGGTTTGACGAGGGAAAACTGATATAATTTCACAAAGGATAGTAAGTACTTAATGGCTTTTATATATTGAATCAATGACTGATAAGAAACAGGATATAATGCAACGAGTTATCTAGATTTAGATAAAAATTAAATATTATTACATTTAAAAATGTACTTCAATCAGTAATTATATATATTTATATCTTCATGTGTATATTTGTTTAATACAATTGCAAATATAAAATTAATCATTTTTCGAATTATGAAGATATCTAGTAAGACTTTTAGTGGAATGCATTTTACAATTAAGGAAAGATTATAGGATTAAAGAAAGATTATAGGAAAGAATATAGTTTTAAAATATATTTTTATTAGCAGAATTAATAATTCAATAAAATATTTCTATTGTAGTAGGTTGTTTTTATTTATTAAAAAAAACGTCTCTAGGGTTTACATCTTTATGATAAGATTGCATTATAATAATTTCAGCGCATGTTTCCAAAATAATTTTAAATGTAAAAACTTAATGTTTGGCAATAATAAAGAATGTTTGAGCATTTAATATAGTTTTCAGTTCTTCAAAGTCAATTATTATGAGAGCTGAAACATGTATTTTAACATTTTGTATTTAGCTCGTACAAGAAATGTAATATGCTGTTTCAAAAATATGTCAATGACCACAGAATTGTATACAGAACTACGTTATGCTCTTAGACAAATTGCAACTCCTGATCTGATCCGGAAACGAGCCAATTACTGCTTTACATTTAATAAAGTTGATAAGTTGATTTGATTAATTGAAGTTGGTAAGTTGAACGTTTATAATATATATATATATATATATATATATATATATATATATATATATATATATATATATATATATATATAGAATGCGTTGTCTGATAGAATGCGTTGCAGGTTCGTAGTATATCCTTTAACATCAAAAATAAAATGTTGATATTATATAAATATATAATAATGATTTAAAAATTCTGAATGTTATTCTTATTTTTAACATACAATCACTCATAAGTTTTTCTTATAATAGTTGCATAGTTCTGTAATTGCATACTATATTTATTACTTTAAATTAAAATACGTTTTTTTATCGTTTATTGCATGTTTTGCAGAACTAAATATTTTGTTTTGCAATTTTAATATAAAAATTATGAGAGATCCAGTCACATAGAAAAGATGATATATGATATATTTTAAGCATGATTACAATCATGGGCTCATAGGCAATATTTAGAAAAGGGCACATGAAGATATTCCTTATACATTTTTAATTACGAACCCATGAAGAAATATATTATAAAATATATTATCCAGTCATAATTGGTATGTTGAATACAAAGGTCAATTTTTCTAAGTTTCATTTGTATATGAGTAAAAGGAAGGTTTTCGAGCATATCAAATATAAGTCTAAGCTTTGTTGTATAGTAAAATTAATTAGATATAAAAACTAGTTTGAGTATTTGAAATAATACACAAATTAAAATGAATAGAACTATCTGAATTGCTATAAATATACTGCATAAACGGTAGAAAGTAATATTTTGCATAGCACTCAGGTCTGCTTGTGAGAGTATTTCAAAAGCTGAAGGAAATTCAGTCTGTATTATCGATTCCTACTCAGCTTTGTGAGCTCAAGCCAAGAGCACTGTAAGCCAGACCAACAACGAAACAGGAAGAAATAGTCTTTTACTACTGACGGGGTAGAGATGAAAAGATATTTCCATTTAAAGGCTTTAAGGAGTGAAAGTCTTTGGCAGGTTACAAGAAAAAAGAAAAAACTCGTATAACACCGTGTATTGTAGTGTTGGTATAGATTTTTATCGATGATGGCGGATATTTGGAATGTTATCAGAATAAGGAATTATAAAATTGTGTATAATTCATAAGAATACATTTTTAGCAATGAAACAGGGAAATACAATACGGTTTAATTGAATTAGAGATAAAAATTAAATTGGGGGAAAATAAAATTTAATATTAATTCATTAAAATTTATTGTACAACTTACATTCAAAATATGCAGATCGTAACATGTATATTGTAATATTTGTTGAACATGTTTCATAAAGTGTAAAATATTATCATTATTCAAAAATAGAGTACAGTTAAGCTGCTACCAAAATAAGATTCCTAGAAATTTGAAGGAAATATTTGAAATGCACATTCCATATGCTAATAATTAAATAAATAAAGACAATTTAAACTTTTAGAATAAAACATAATTTAAAATTAGTAGAACAATCGAATTTTTTACAAAGATCCTACAAGATAAACGAGAGAAAGCAACATTTTACATAACACTCAGGCCTGCTTGTGGAAGTATTTCAAAAACTGAAAGAAATTTCATCTGTATTAACGATTCCTACTTAGCTCTGTGAGCTCACTCTATAAGCACTATAAGCCACAAAAAAACAAGAAAAGAAGAAGAAACACTATTTTACTACTGACGAGGTAGTTATGAAAATATATTTCCATTTAGAAGATAGCATTTAAAGTCTTTGGCAGGTTACATATGCTGTACCGTATACTGTACCGTATGCTGTACTGAGTTGGTATGGATTTGCATCGATGACGGCGATATTTAGCATATGATCAGAATAAAGAATTAAAAAAATATGTATTTTTTTACTGGAATACAATTTTTTAGGACTGGTAGAGAAATAAAACAGGATTCAATTGAATAAGATGTAAAAATTAAATTGGATGAGAATAAATAAAATATTATTTCATTAAAACACCGTTTATACCTTATATTCAAAACATTTGGGTTGTGATATGTTTTGCTGTAGCATTTGTTGTACGTGATTCATAAAATATAAAAATACTATCACTATTAAAATATAGAGCACAGTTAAGTTTCTACCAAAATAAGAGTCCTAGAATTTTTTGAGAAATATTTGAAATGTACACTTTATAAGCTAAGGCAATTTAAACTTTTTGAATAAAACATAATTTAAAATAAGTAGTACAATATAGACATGTGTAGAAATTTACAGAAATACACAGGCCCTGCAATATAAACGGCAAAAATTAACATTTTAAGTAACACTAAAGCAAAGTTGTAAAAGTATTTCAAAACCTGAAATAAAATCCGTCGAGATTATAGATTCCTACTTAGCTTCTTGATCCGAAGCAAAGAGAACTGTAAGCTAAACCAACAACGAAACAGGACGAAACAGCCTTCTTCTACTGACAGGGCAGGGATAAAATGAAATTTATTTCTGGAATTTTAAGGAGTTCTTTGGCAGATTAGATGCAAGACTTTTTATAATATAGTGTATTGTAACTGGGCTTATATAAATTTCTATCGAATGACGAAGACTTGAAAAAGCAACATAATAAGAAACTGAAAAAATTGTGTACTTTTATAAGAGTAAATGTTTTTTTCAGAATTGAGATAAATAAATAATGCATTTTTGCATGATATTTGTAATGGAATTGTATTATAATTATTGTAATGGAATAAGAAGTAGATATTGAAATGAACGTCATAAATTTAAATATTATTGCATTAAAACACACTTTTCAATTTAAATCTAAAATATTCAAGTGGGGGATATGTTTTCCTGTAATGTTTGAAGAATACGACGCATGGAGTGTCATAAGTATTAGAGATTCATCTCTAGAAAGAAAATAAAACTCTGAGACATACACAAAAATTTATTATTTTTCTCAGTCTAATTTTGTACGCGTTTTACAACATTGTTCAACTTCTAAAAAATACAGAATAAAATGTTCGATCAATACATTTTTAAAGCTGCATAAATATTTTTCAGTAATATTTATGCGTCATAGTTTATTACAGTTACGTAATTCGTTAATTATCAACTTGTTCATTAAAGAAAAATTAGTAATTTGGTTGAATTCAAATACTTTACCTTGTTCCAGGACCGCTAGTTTTACAATGTTTCCATAGATTTCCTTATTAAGTTATTTAAGGAAGTTCGATATCTCCCTAATGAGATCCAAAATTTAGGACATTTTATAAAAAATTCCAAAACAAGAAACCATATTCAAAGTTCTTTAGCTTAGAAGTACCTCCTCTCCTACTTCCTCTCCTACTTCCTCTCCTACCTCCTCAATATATATGTTGCAAAAAGTGTCTGCTTGTGCATTAAAAAAATGTCTTTAGAAGTAACTCTGATTGAATTATTACTTTTGCTACATATATACTAATTCGAATTCGAGACTTCGACGGTAGAACAAACACATTTAAAGCAGCACTGGACTCGAATCGAACTTTTTTGCATTGAAGTCTATGTATATATGTGCACGTGTATGTATGTGTATATATATATGTGTGTATTTAGGTATTTGGAGACGATACCTCACGAACAAACGGATCGTTTAAACGTAATATGGTACGATTGTTAGAGTCGGGAAATACTGTGATATTATTGAATTTGAATGTAATCGAATGTAGAGAAGACCAGTTTTTGAACTAAATTTGAAAATCTTAATAAAATAATCATAACCTTCAATAATGTTACATAAATAAGTATTTCCTCTGTAATTTTTTAATAGAAAACTAATAACATAAACTTTAGCATGCTTGAATGAGCTGTTTTTGGGATATAGCAAATTTTCCATATAAAATTATTAAAAACATTACATAAAATTAAAAAATATTGTGAAATATATGCACTTTTCATACACAGTATCATGCGACAAATTTGTTAATATCATTTTCGTGGATCTTAACGTTGGATGTTAAAATTAAACGAAATAGTTATACGAAACAGTTTTCTGCGTCTGATTGTAACTCTTTGAGATAAACTTGTAGAGTTTGGCGACAAATTTGGCAAAATATCGCCAACTTGAAGATTTTTAATGGTACAAAATAGACAAAAGTATCGCCGCAATTGCCAAAATCATTAACGAAATTGACGTCAAATTGGTGATTTATTTCTTAAAATATCTCAATATGTGGACTGCATTGCTTATTATGAATGCTATCAATATTTGACAATTGCCGAGTGAGATTTGCGAAATATATAAGTTAATTAGGTAATTCGAAAGCGTATTACATCTTGTCATCCAGAAAAGCTTGAAATATGGAATTTCACTTTAAAAACATTTTACCTTGAATCTTGTACATATGTTTTTCCTCGTGAAAGCATTTTTATTGCATTATGTAAGGGGGATCTTCTGCTGCCCACATCAGAATTTCGTAAAACATATGTAAAATAATCTTCAAAACTTATACAGATTTATAACATTGTCTAATTTATACTGGAAGAAAATATCGATATAAATATTATTTTAGTTGGTAATATGCAAATAATTTTAAATATTTAGTAGAAAAATGACCATTTTTAATATGATATTTCACAGAAGAAAAGAATTGAAAGCGTTGAATAACTCTTAAAATATATTTTCAAAATTCATATGGCGTTGGTTTGTTAATTTATATTTATGTTTAAAAAAATCAATTGGTACTATATATTTCCATTGAGTTTTGTGAGCCCAAGCACAGGAGCAACGAAAACCAAAGTAACAGTCAAGACGAATCAAAAATGTTCTTCAGCAGACTTTCTGGCGATGGAAGGAGATTTCCTCTTCGAGGCTTTACTGAGTGGCGTTCTTTGACAGGTTGACGCAAAATGTAGGAAGATAATGTGTGATTTTCAGATTGATACCCATTTTATCGCAGGCTACAACGATCTCAAATAGAACCATGATGAGATTTCATAAAATTCTGTGCTATATACTGGAAGAGCACACACACACACACACACACACACACACACACACACACATATATATATATATATATATATATATATATATATATATATATATATATATATATATAGATATATATATATATATACATATATATATATATATATATATATATATATATATATATATATATATATACATATATATATATATATATATATATGTATATATATATATATATATATATGTATATATATATATATATATATATATGTATATATATATATATGTATATATATATATATATATATATATATATATATATATATATATATATATATATATATATATATATATATATATATATATATATATATAAAAAATAAGTATTTGTATTATCTTTTGCATAATTATTTCCTGCAGTCGTACAAATAAATTATTTTGTATATATACATTTTTGGAAAAAACAGAAAGCGAGATCCTTAAGATCGGAAATAGGAATCCTTAGTGAACCCCTATCCCTTTAGAATTCGTTGCTGAAAACACATAATTCATCATCTAAGCTCCATCTGTAGCAGATCCTGTGAAGTAAATATATAAAAAAATGTAAATGTTTTAATCTAAAGTGACATCTCCAAAACCGGACGTGTAGATTCTTAGTGATTATCTTTACTCGCTATAAAATTTTGTCCGGCATCCACATCTGTCTTTATCTAAGAACTATCTATAGCCAGTCCTGTGAAATATGTGTTTCAAATACATTTTTTGAGCCGGAAATTGAAAATAGAACATCCTAGTGAACGAACCTACCTCTTTAGGATTTGATGCCAGTTATCACCTAATCTCTACATATAGTTAATCTGGAAAAATAGATGCTTTAAATAGTATCAAAAAATCGTTAGTGAATCCCTTTTCTCCTCCGCAATTTTGTGTTGAATCGAAGTCAGTTATCAACTGAGTTTTATCAACAGTATATCTTGAGAAATAGATGTTTCAAGAAAGTTTTCCCCAAAAGTAATTGTATAACAAAATTGTTTGCTACCAACAAAATTTTTCACCAATAACATTACACTAATTTCTTACTGAAATTTTTAAATGTGTATTGAATTTATACTTCTAAATCTGGTGGATCATAAATGCATCGATCATCTTTTAAGCTTTATCTATCTCTCCTTCCGGAATTTACCGCACTTACAAGTTTGAGATTTTTCACACAGAAGCATGCATGCTTGAACTAGTGCGAATCAAAGGCCTTTTTTCAAAATATTAATTAGATATTTTAACGAATTTTAAAGTCTACAATCAGCTAATCAGCAGCTTTTGATACGATCTAGCAGCTACCCACACGATCTAACAAAAGCCGTCACGTCCTACTGTCACATTCCTCTCCTAGAGGTTTTAAATATTTTACTTTATTTATTTGATTTATTATATTTTTTGCTTTGAGGAGAGCGTGTGTTGTTTTTTTATTAATTAATGATTTTTGATTGCTTTGTGAATTCAATGACGGTTTAGGATATTATAAGAGGTGTATAGGATATTATCGGTGTATAGGGAGGAGTATATTAGGACAGTGTTATATGTAAACGTATTTTTTTAAGTAGCAGGGGTTTATTTACGATCCGGGTATTTCGTTCTAATACTTTAATCTGTAGTCAAACATAAGTATACCAGAGTTGTTTCAGTTCGCTATAGCTCAAAATGAACAAAACTTTGAATATTTATTGTTTATAAATTATAAATATATTTCTATATAGGCTCAAAATACAAACCTTCATTCAAGTTTAATTTCAATAGTATGAATAATTTTCTATTCCTGTTTCAAATGTTTCATAAAAGTTAAACTACAGCAAAATTCATAAATGTATATTGAAAAATATTTTGTAAAATGTAATAAAAGGGATACCTGCGATATTTCAACAATAATTACAATTTTGGTGGAAGATAATTTTACCATTCTGGGATGTTTTAGTGCTTAATATAATGAGTATTTAATAATTGAAGAACAAGATGTTATAAAATCTTAAATTTGAAAACTATACTTGAGCTTAAATGCATTAACCTTTATATCTCAAGAAAGTCTTTGAAATAAGTGTAAAAACATATTTTTCAATTAATTATATTTTATAAAATATTCATAAAGATTGATACAAAATTTCTGCGAAAAATAAGGTGAAAACTTCTAGTGTGAATCTATATCGTCATAATGTTTATTAACACACATAGTGTAATTTATAATCTGTTTAACAAATAGACTGTCAGATCTCATTTTAGCCACTGCAATACAATTAGACGGTGGATACAACCCTGTTTGTATACTTAAAACCCAGACATGTTGACTGCGCCAGACATCTAAAGAATTACTACAATTACTTGACAAAAATATTTTGTTTAAGTATACATTAGAGCACAAGGCATTAAATAATAATGTGCTGTTCCTGAAGCATACATTTAAAATAGCTATATATTGCCACTTCCAATAGTAGTTTGCGGTAGTTTGTAAAGTATATTGCACGTGCCAGCGTTATAAAATAAATACTATCAGACTATAAGTGCAAAAATAATACTTCAAATATAAGTTAAGTCGAAAGACGTAATTAGTTTTAACTTGTAATAAAACATAGGATAAAACGTGTGCAACAACTAGAATTCCAAGTGATACTATTAAATATCTTTGAAGTATTAAAACATTTTTGTAACATTATGGGATAATTGGATACGTTTTCTTAACGTTAAGAAATATTCAATGGTTACGTCTATAACTCAGCCTTATTCGTCAGAGAAAAAATCTGATGCGGGCAACACATGACTTTCCTTATATAATGCAATGAATTTAATACTTTTACAGTTAAAAAAATATTATTCTTATAGTAGATACTTATATTCTTTCCAAGATATTAAATTTTCTTCAATTAGTCGTCATTTTCATTGATTTAGCGTCATTTTTATCAATTTGGCGAGATTTTTGTTAATTTAGCAACAATTAGCAATGTCGCCAAGTTGACGATATTCCGCCAAATTCGTCACCAAAATCTCACCAAGCGTCATGGACGGAGAAATAAGTTATTCTTACACCAGATAAATGAATATTGGCGTTCAAATACAAAATTATTACTCAAAGTATTTGTTTTTCATGAATGGAACGAGCTAGATCCTCGAGAATGATGTCACCCAATTTATCGCATGGTATTACATATGAAAAGTGAACATGTTTTTCAATAGGAAATTTTTTTTTATATAGCTTTTTGATAATTTTTTTGAAAAATGTGCAATATCTCGAGAACGGTTCACGTTAGCGTTTTAAAAATTTATGTCAATCGTTTTCAAATGAAAATTTACATAAGAAATGTCTATTTGCGTAACTTTATTAGCGGTTTTGATTTTTTGACGATTTTTTGAGAATTTCACTCGAAAATTTAGGGGGGGGGATTCTGAACATTCGATTGTGCATAAAAATAATAGACTTCCAGTGTATACGGATTGTGATTTTTGCACCAAATTTGGTTCGAATCGGTCCATTCGTTCCTCAGTTTTCGTCTCCACAGTCTCACTGACATACACACACACATACACACATACTTTCACACACACACACACACACAGACATCACTTCAAAAATATTTGATTCGTGATCAAGGATGCTTGAAACGTGCTCTCCCGTCGAAAACTCGAATTCGAATTTTCGACTCCGTCACAATACTTTCCTTATACATTATGTATATAATGAAAGTAAAAAAAAATATTGTTAAACAAAGCAAATGGGAAATGTGAAGAACCAACATGCTTCCTACTGATAGGATGGACATAAAAGAGGATTATCTTTTGAAAGCTTTAAAAAGTCACACTCTTTGACAGGTTATATGAGAAATGTGAGCAGTCGTATAATAGCGTGTAATTTACGAGCCCTGAAACAGATTTTATCAATTCCAGTGAAAAACTGAAATATGTATACAATAAGCGGGTCTAAAATATATTTTTCAGTAAGAATTAAAGAGAAAAATATATTTTACCCGTGTAAAATACAGTAGAATCTAGCTTACAATGTCTCTGATTAATTTAGGAATATCCAGAAATCATATAAGCTACAGCTTCTTGAATTCCTACGGATTTGCATCTATTTTCTGCAGTTTGTCATCCTAATTTAAACAAGGGCGGATCCAGACTTTTATTATGGGGGGGGGGCGGTTCCGCGGACCCGCCCCTGGAAAATTTTTAATTTTGGGCTGTTGAATTGTTTAGATAAATTTTGTTGTTCTTAAGTCATATTAATATACTTAATATAACTAAAATTAAGCTTATCATTAAACTATATGGAGATATGGTTTAGGGTAAATTATAGTTAAGTATGATAGAAAGGATAAGCTAATAAAAGATACAATACATATACATTTATACAACAACCAAAACGATGATTTACGATGCATTTAATAGAACAAGTTTAAATCTAAATTACGAAAACATTGTAATTATTTTACTTTTTTTATAACAAGCAAATTTCTAAAAAACAAGTTTATAGTGAAAAGTCAAGCCGCCTTGGTTTCTTTTAAAATTTGTCAATCACTTTATTTACATCAATATGAATGTCTCTATGGATGTGTATTAATGCTAGTCCTGAAAGTCTCTCTTTTGTCATCCGTGTTCGAAGTCAAGTTTTAAGGCGCTTCAATTTTTAAAGAGAAATGTCAAAACATTTTTCACATTAGACTTTTGTGTATTACAGGCAGTCATATATAACAAACAACACAAAAATTATTCTCCATCGTCTTTATTTTTTCCCTATTTATAAACCCGACGGGGGGCCGATCGCCCCCTCAGCCCCTCGCCAGATCCACCCTTAAATTTAAACAACTACTGAAAAATTGGGATAAGAGAATAAGATAAATCACTAAATTAAGCTTAAAATATTAATGTACTCGGGCAAGAGAAATGAAAGAAAAAAGTATAACAATGTAGACAATAAGAAGGAGAAAGTAGATAAGTAACAAGGCAAATATAGTGAAAGAAAAAATTGCTTTGAAATAACAATTCGGCACTCAGAAGAACATGAATCAGCTGCTTTTGGTTTGTGCTAACGAGGACGCTGAAATTAGTGTGGATGCTGGAATTTAAATATTAAAATATTAAATTAAATGCATGGACTTTTTAAAATCATTTAGCGTATTTTTTCACACTATTGCACTCAGTAATATTTAAATTATAACACAAAAAAAGGAAAGTGAGATTTTCCAGAAACTTATAGAGAAGGCTCCAGACATGATAAGACATAATCACTCAATAAGTCTCCGGTCTGACACGTATATGGCAACACTGTTGACAGACCCATATGATTTCTGGATAGTACCAACCTTCAAACGACACGTGTCAAAATTTCATGACATTCTAACAATTAGTTTATAGGTTACAGTAGTTTTAGTGACCCCAGTTTTGTAATTTTCAAAAAATTGGGTAAAAAAGCATTTAGTGTGTTGATTAAACATTGTTTTTTGATGGGGGAAAATACTTTTGATTCCAAACAGTGGCTTGATAAGCGTTGTGGAGACACTGCACCAGGGAAATCAATTATTATTGACTGGTATGCTGAATTTAAAAGCGGTCGTACAAACACCGATGATGCTGAACGCTCTGGTCGCCCAAAATTGGCAGTTGTTCCAGAAAACGTAAAAAAAGTCCACAAAATAGTTTTGAAAGACCGTAAAGTGAAGTTGCGTGAGATAGCTGACACCTTAAAGATATCAGAAGGTAGTGTGTTGCACGAAATTTGGAGCATGCGTAAGTTGCTTTCGAAGTGGGTGCCGCGTTTGCTCACACCTGACCAAAAACAACAACGCGTCGACGATTCAGAGCGCTGTTTGGAGCTCTTCAAGCGAGATAAGAAGGATTTCTTGAGTCGGTCCGACCACTCTGGCCCCCAGTGACTACTGGCTTTTCGCAGACATAAAAAAGATGCTCCAGGGAAAGAAATTTGTCTCAAATGAAGAAGTGATTGCCGAAACTGAGGCCTATTTCAAGAGCAAAGACAAATCGTTCTACAAAACAGGCATCGAAAAGTTAGAGGAGCGTTGGAATGAATGTATCCCTCTTGAAGGAGAATATGTTGATGAATAAAGTCGAATTTCTAAAAAAAAATTGTTTTTCTTAGACCGGAGACTTATTGAGTGATGTATTATAGTATAGCTATTATAAAATTAACGGAGTAAAATAAAATGCTTATTGTGCTAAAATGATATATTCAACGTTTTTTCAACCGAATTCATAGATTGATTGCATGAAATGTGTATGAATTTTAATCCGTTTTACAGCTTTTAATAAACAATGCTTCTACAGAATTTTGCATGTACACAAATCTCAACTTATCATAACTGTTGTTTATTATTCTAATATATAAGGTATTATAGTTTGATTTAGTTATAAAATACTTCTTATAACAATAATAAAAATATATGGAAAATATTCTTGGATAAAATGGTTTTAGCATGATCAGGAAATGCTGCGTATCACTTTAATTGATTATTTGGTAAAGTTTGAGCTTTGAGTGTAAAACTGCAAATCTCTTGTTAAATTTATTAAATTTATACCTTAGATAAATAAACAATTCGTTTTAAAAAAAATAAACATCCAGCAAACTTTTAAGAGTTTCACAAATATTCTAAAGTAGAAACGAATAACAGAAATATTTTATGCAGCACTTAAGCTCAGTTGTATGAAAATCAATCAGGGTTATCGATTTCTACTTAGCTTTGTAAGGAGCCAAAGCAAATACCAATGTAAGTCAAAGCAACATCGAAGCGGGAAAAAACAGCCCTCTTCTACTGACAGGATGGGATGAAAGAATATTTTCTTCTTTGGGGAGCTTTAAGGAGTGGTGCTTTTTGACAGTTAAGATGAAAAATGCAGTCAGTTGTATAATAATGCTTATTTTACGGGGACCGTTACATATTTGTATAGGTTGGCGGGACCTGAATAGTCTCATATTAAGAAGATATAAAGTTATATTTTAAAGTCGTAAATATACATAGATATAAATAAAAAATTATAGGATAATATGTAAGGATCACAATCACAGACTTGTATAGGTTATTAAGATCTCAATAGTCTCCGATTAAGAAGTTATAACGCTATATTTTAAATTTGTAAGAATATATTGATATAAAAAAAATTATAAAATAATACATATGTAAGAATCGCAATTACAGATTTGTATAGGTTGCTGAGACCCGAATAGTCTCCGATTAAGAAGTTATAAAGTTATGTTTTAAATTTGTAAGAATATATAAATAAAAAATCTGATGTGAGCAACACATAACTTTCCCTGCAGACTTAAATTCATATTTCCTTTATTTCTTTAATAATTCATTAGATTGAGTTTAATTGCACAAAATAACACTACATTTGCATTTTTAATTCAATTTTTGTTTTTATTTGGTAATTGGACATTTTGCTGATAGCGGCGTAACAAAAATGCAAGAAATCTCAAATATCTTGAGAACGGTTTGACCTAAAGGTCAAATTGGGTGTGTTAGAATCTTTTCCTCGTCAAAAATTGCGTATGAAACAAGAATTTAATTGATACATTTCAGCATATGTAGTCTTTTTTTTTTTTTCGATTTTTGCGGGCCATTTCGTAAAAAAGGGTAGGTTGTTATTTTCCGAATCGTACCGAAATCGAATCAGCAGAGTGTCCCACAAGTAGCTAATCTACCAAATATTCTGAAATTTGGTCAATTAGTATTTTAGCTGGGATGGATATACGAAATTTTTGCGGGTCATTTAGTAAAAAAAGGCGGATTCTTCTTTTCCGAATCGTACCAAATTCTAGTCAGCACCAGAGTATCCAACAAGTAACTTATCTACCAAATTTTGTGAAATTTGGAAAATCAGTATTTTAGCTAGAGCGGATAAATGAAATTTTTAAGGGCCATTTCGCAAAAAAAGGCGGGTTCTATTTTTACGAATCGTACCAAAAACTAATCAGCACCAGGGTCACATCCAAGTAACTTACCTACCAAAGTTTATGAAATACTGTCCATTAGTTTCTGAGTTAGAGTGGATACATACTTGCACAGACACACAGACACACAGACACATAGACATACATACAGACGTCACGCTAAAAATAGTTTTTTCGTATTCTAGAGGTCTCGAAACGTGTAGATCCGTCGAAAATTTGTGATTTTCGGCATGATTCCAATACTTTTCCTATACATTACCATGTATTGCAGGGAAAGTGAAAATTATACGATATTATGTAAAGATCGCAATAGGCTTTTACCTTTTACTGATTATGACTTTTTGAACTTTTCACACTTTTTGAACTTGATGTTGCCTACTTTTGACAGTTTAGATGAAAATTACATCTATGATTGGGTATCTCTGGCTGTCATTGGTTACAAAATTGTAAATGCATTAGGCGCTTATATTGCCGAACCTAATAGAAATGTAAACACATTTTGATCATTTTGTAGTAAATAGGGTACCATTTCTGGATATACAAAAATAATTTCTATATTTCAGTATTTTGAACATAATGGAAAATTACGTTTTTGTGTCGTCTATAGCGAAAAGGGTTGGATAGCATCGAAATTTGCTATAGATCTACTTCACGTACCCGTAATGTACAACTCGACGAGATATTTTTGTTTGGAATTAATTAAACTTTTACGAAATTTTAAAGTCAAAAATCACCATTTTACGCCATTTTGTTAAATAAAACCTATTCTTTTATAAACAGTACCTCCACATACGAAATTCGAGAGCAGTGTTTGATTAATTTCGTCTCGATAAAAAACATCTGTGTCCAAATTAAAAGCATTTAATTTATAGAATTTCTAGTGCAGATATAAAATATTTTTAGTCCTCATTTTTAACACTTTCCAACATAGTTTAAATGTGTTTATGACTTTGATAATTATGTTTGTCTGTCTGTCCTTTAGCACGATAACTGCCGTAAAAATGACTTTATCAAAATGAAATTTTAGTATGTTGCTCAGATGGTCTGTGGGAAATATGGGAATGTAAATGATTAATATCACCCAATTTGTTCTGGATTGAACCCGGGTTGAAAATATGAACCCTATGGCACCTAATTCTTCACACATTTTTTGAGGGAGGCTAAAATTCACAAATTGCTTCTAAAGTTTTAGGAAATATTCAAATTATCACATAAAATATATAAAAAAATTCAGAAAATATATTCAGTAGTTTTTTAAATAAAAATTAAAATAATAATTACATCCATTACATTAAGAGATCCCGTGACCCACTTCAAAATAAAATGTGGTATCCATCTTTTTTCACAGAGTAAAAATTGTGATTTTTGAAAGTCTTTTAAATTTATATTTTGTGTTGCATTTGTCCTAAAACCGCTTTATTTTTTGAGTAATTTTTGTGCATCTAAATTCAGCGCCTTACACAATTACAATATTTTTGAGTTTAAACGATCATTAAACTTTGATTATTTCTACAAATGAGCCTAATTTTAATGGATGCAGAATGCAAACAAGAAATTATAAAGATGAGTTGTATAAGAATTACTGAATTTTTTTCACACAAAATTATTTAATTCTAGAATAAATGCGTATGAATGAAATATTCTTTGCTTTTACATAGCGAACTAGACGATTTATATTTCGATGACGTCATTTGAATAAAGTTCATTTTTTTCGAAGCACTTTTAAGTTGTCAAGTAAAATAAATTATAGTAGTTCTGTGATAATTAAAAAAATATCCCCGCTGAATGTATAGCAGTTGGAAAGTGTTTCATAATCAATGCTTTATCCATGATTGATTTTTCTTATATATTTTGGTATTATATTATCTAAAATAAGTACTGCGCTAAAATTTGAATTACATTTCATGACAATTCACCATGATAGCAATTTTTTTCTGGAGTAAAGATTTTTTCTTTCTTTTTGAGAACTCGTGTATTTTTATAGTATCGTTCTGACAACCATTGACGGTCAAGAGCTTATTTAAAAAGTATTACGACCACGTTGTATAATTGGCATGTTTTTGAATGGAATAAACGGAGCTGGGGAATGATTTATGTCAAAACAGGCTATTTGGAAATTGAATGGGGTTATCTTTATTATGCAAGTAATAGGCGTTTATTTATATCTGTTCTAGTATATAATAAAGTTCACTTTCAAGTTCCTTACGCATCTTATATTTTTGTTATGATAGAAATTACATTACTTGTTTTGAAAATAATTAATCGTATACAAAATAATATGTTCTACACAAAACTGTAGAGAATGCGAAACCCTGATATGTATATACACCACTAACATTTATCCGCTTCTGTTACAAAGTTGTCACTTTCATGCATCCAAATAAAAAAGTTTTTTTTTATCCATTTGTTCAAAGAGGAAACTAGACTTTTTGTTACGTGGGATTTTATTTTCGCTTTGTATTTTCCGGTACAATTGTGTAAAAGCACATACATTCTATTTCATTTTAGTTAAAATGAAAGGTGGCGTTTCTGTGAGGTTTAAAATAGCATTTCCTTGATATATAGTTCAAAATTTATAGTTTTGATATAGTTTTGAAAATTAGGTATTGCCGTATCGGAATTTGAAGATAATATCCGAGAA